>ML271710.1:25421-63508 GCA_005239495.1 Nicotiana undulata | reverse complement strand
CATGTGCGAACGCGGGCCTCTTGCCGCGAACGCACTGAGTATTTTCGCCCAGTCATTTTAAAAGCCTAAAAACAGAATAGTTTCGGGACTTAACCCATTTTCTCAAAACTTCATCTTCCCCAACCCTCTTAGGCGAATTTGGAGCACCTCTTCCACCATAGCTTCATAGGTAAGTGATTTTAACTTCATTTTATTCCAATTTCATCAACCATTATTAGATTCTAGGCCTAAAAACATGGAATTAAAGGGTAGAAATTGGGGTTTTGGGTAGAGTTAGGGCTTTTAAAATTTTTGGGAATTTGACCTCGTTTTGGGGTCGAATTTAAAAACAAATTGTATATTCGGGCTCGTGGGGGAATGGGTGATCGGGTTTTGGTCCGAACCTCGTATTTAGACCAAGCGGGCCCGTGGTCGAATTTTGGAGTTTTTGGAAGAATGTTGGGAAATCTATAATTAGGCTTTGAAATTGAGTTGTTGAGTAATTATTGATGTTATTGAGTTAATTATGCCTAGATAGGGTTGTTTCGGAGTCGGATTCGTGAGGAATAGCGGTGATAGAGGCTTGATTTGCATTCTTTGATTCGAGGTAAGTGTTTGGTCTAACTTTAGCTTGAGGAAATAGGTGTTGAGTCGAATGTGCTACTTGTTTTTATCATGTTCAATGTATAGATGAGGTGACGAGTACCTATATATTGTTTGTCAAGCATGCCCGTGAGTCGGTTTCGATGTATTACGTGTTTTTCTTTGATATTCATTGTGTTATGAAGTAGAATTCCTTTTAAAGTTATTTAATTGTTGAGAAATACTTAATAGAGGACATGTAATAAGTTGTTTCCAGTTGAGGATTGTTTTTTCATTAAGTGATATATTTGGATGAGATTGGTTATAGCTGAGTCCCTTGCCGGGACGGTAGTATTTTGATTGTTGTTTCCCTTGCCGGGTTATTATGCATCATGTTTCCTGATGTTGATTTCCTTGCCAAGCTGTTAATTTGTTGTTGTTTGGGTGAGGAAAAGTGTAAAGCACGAAGGGTGATGCCGTGTATTCATTTTATTGTGAGGAAGAGAGTAAAAGCACGAAGGGTGATGACGTGCCATGATTTTACATTTAAAAACACGAAGGAACATGATGTGCCGTTTTATTTACTTATTGCATTGTGAGGACGAGAGTAAAAGCACGAAGGGTGATGCCGTGTATTTGTTTTGGTAAGGTTGAAAGTAAAAGCACGAAGGGTGATGCCGTATACATATTTGTTTGTGTTGTTATTTCCTGTTGACTTTTACTCTTCTATATTGTTGCCTTGCTCAGTGATTCATTACTATTCTCTCTTGTTTTCCCCATTATTTGTCCCCTGTCTTGCCGTACTTAATTGTTTATTTCCTGTTATTTCCCTATTATATATTGTAGAACTGCACAGGTAATTTGTTGTTGTCGTGTATAGCCTCGTCACTACTTCGCCGAGGTTAGGCTCGACACTTACTCAGTACATGGGGTCGGTTGTACTGATGCTACACCTGCACTTCTTTATGTTGTGCAGATTATGGAGCCGGACCTAGTGGACACTGATAGAGGGAGTATCCTTCAGTCCACACAGGCGACACCGAGGTAGTCCCGCAGACGTTCGTGGGCCTTGGCGTCACCATCTATCTTTTCCTTTCTGTCTTATTTGTATTTCCAGACAGTTGTACTTGTTCATTTCAGACTCTTGTTGTAGAAATCTTAGATTGTCCGTGAGATTTGTGACACCAGTTCTGGGGGTTTATGTACGGAAATTTTTTAATATTTATTACATTAAGTTGATAAACTCGTAGCTTCCGCATTCTTATTAAATTGTTCATGCTTATTGTTTTTTTAGATGTCATAAATAAAGAAAATAGTAAATTTAACTCAAAACATTGGCTTGTCTAGCGGGTACAACGTTAGACGCCATCACGACCTGAAGGTGGGATTTCGGGTCGTGACATTCTGATTGTACAATAACCTGGATATTAACCAGATCAATTGATTAAGCATTTAACTATTTAAATCTATGTTGGACTTATGAGGCTCCGTTTCTTCTCCCTCAATGGCTACGGGTAAGGAACCATAGTTCTAAGTTTAATGTTGTCAGCTCTACTTATTAATTGTAGACTTCATCAATCTATCAAAGTGACAGATGGTTGTTGCTCAAAATGCCCTCCTAAATATAATTTTAACCGGTGACCATTTACCTTAAATATTTCTCCTCCAATGGGTTGTTGAATTTTAATTGCTCCGTATGGAGTAACATTTGTAACATTGTAAGGACCCATCCACCTGGATTTTAATTTTCCTGGAAATAGCCTGAGTCTACTATTGTATAGAAGTACCTGATCTCCAATTTTGAAATATTTTTGTCGGATTAAATTGTCATGCGATTTTTTTGTTTTTTCTTTATAAATTTTGGCATTTTCATAGGCTTCTAATCTGAGTTCTCCCAATTCATTCACCTGAGAAAATCTGTTTTTGCCAGCAGGGGTTAAATCAAAGTTCAATGCTTCAACGCCCAAAAAGCTTTGTGTTTTAATTCAACTGGAAGATTACAAGTTTTTCCAAAGACTAATCTATATGGGGTTGTTCCAATTGGCGTTTTGAACGTCGTTCGGTATGCCCATAATGCATGATCTAATTTTAAAGCCCAGTCTTTTCTTGAGCTTCCAACTATTTTTTCAAGAATTCTTTCTAACTCTCGGTTGGAAACTTCAACTTTCCCTTGAGTTTGAGCATTGTCTATTCATAAAATGAGTCCCTTGGTCACTAATGATGACTCGTGGTGTGCCAAATCTGGTAAAATTATTTTTTTTGAGAAAATTGCACACAGTTCGAGCATCATTTGTCCTTGTGGGGATGGCTTCAACCCATCTTGACACATAATCCACATCCACAAGGATATATTCAAAAGAATGAGAAGAAGGAAAAGGACCCATGAAATCTATTCCCCAAACATCAAATATTTCACACACCTGAATTGATTGTAATGGCATCTCATCTCTCGTAGTGATGTTACCTGTTCTCTGACACTTGTCACATTGTGAGACATATGCTCGGGCATCTTTAAAGAGTGTGGTCCATAGGAATCCGGCTTCTAACACTTTAAAAGTCGTTCGATTTGTTGCATAATGTCCTCCAATTGCTCCATCACGACAGTGATATAGAATTTTATTCATCTCTTCTTCAGGTACACACCTTCTAATAATATTATCTGCACAATTTTTAAATAAGTAAGGTTCATCCCACATATAGTACTTTGCATCAAATATAAGCTTTTTTCTTTGTTGGTAAGAGAAATCTTGCGGTATCCACTTTCCAACCAAGTAGTTCGCTATATCTGCAAACCAGGGTGGTTGAGTCACAATTGTGTCAACTGAAAAAACATGTTCATCGGGAAATTCTTCTTTTATATCATCAAACTCAAGGGGAGGATTTTCTAATCTAGACAAATGGTCAGCTACTTGGTTCTATGTCCCTTTTTTGTCCTTTATCTCAAGGTCAAATTCTTGCAGAAGTAAAATCCATCTTAATAACCTAGGTCTAGCATCTTTCTTAGCCAAGAGGTATTTTAAAGCTGCATGATCAGTAAAAACAGTAACCTTGGTTTCTATCAAATAGGAGCGAAACTTATCAAAAGCAAACACTACTGCTAGTAACTCTTTTTATGTCGTGGCATAATTCACTTGAGTCTCACTCAATGTCCTACTAGCATAGTAAATGGGACAAAAAACCTTATCCTTTCTTTGGCCTAAAACAACTCCAACTGCTGTATCACTAGCATCACACATGACCTCAAAAGGTTGATTCCAATCAGGGGACACAACTACAGGTGCAGTTGATAATTTTTCCTTAAGGGTTTCAAACACTTTCACACATTCACCTGAAAAATCAAACTTAGTGTCTTTCATCAAGAGGTTAGTCAGCGGTTTTGAAAATTTTGAGAAATCTTTTATGAATCGTTTGTAAAAACCTGCATGACCTAGAAAGCACCTAATGCCTTTCACAGTTGTGGGAGGGGGTAATCCTGCTATAAGATCAATTTTAGCCTTATCAACTTCTACCCCTTTAGCAGTGATTTTATGTCCTAAAATAATTCTTTCTGTAACTATAAAATGACATTTTTCCCAATTAAGAACTAAGTTTGTTTCTTCACATATTTTAAGAACTAAGGTTAAGTGGTTAAGACAATCCTTATATGTTTTTCCAAAGAATGTAAAATCATCCATAAAGATTTCAAGAAATTTGTCAGTCATGTCAGCAAAAATTGCAGACATGCAATGGTGAAATGTAGCAGGGGCGTTGCACAGACCAAAGGGCATTCTCCTATAGACATATGTTCCATGAGGGCACGTGAATGTTGTCTTATCTTGATCTTCTGGTGCAACTGGTATCTGATTATATCTTGAGTAGCCATCAAGAAAACAGCAAAAACCATATCCGGCAATTCTTTCCAACATATGATCAATAAATGGCAAAGGAAAATGATCTTTTCTAGTGGCATCATTAAAACGTATGTAATCAATACAGACTCTTCATCTTGTAACCGTCCTGGTAGGTATGAGCTCATTACTTTCATTTTTTATAACAGTCATACCTCCTTTCTTTGGTACTACCTGAATGGGACTTACCCACGGGTTGTCGGAAATGGGGTATGTAATACCTGCTGCCAACAACTTTACGATATCTTTTTTCACTGCTTCCTGCATTGCTGGATTCAATCTTCTTTGCGGCTGGACTATTGGCTTGTAGCTATCCTCCATGAGGATTCTGTGTGTACAGATAGCAGGACTAATCCCTTTAATATCTTCTACAGCCCACCCTAAGGCTCCCTTGTGTGCTTTCAATACTTTAATCAAACTATTTTCTTGTTCTGCAGTAAGAGAAGATGAAATAATTACTGGAAATGATTCTTGTTCAAGATAAACATATTTCAAATGAGAAGGGAGAGTTTTGAGTTCAATTTTTGATTGAACTTTTTCGGATTTCATCTCTTCTTCCTCTGAATCTTTGTCCAATAATTCAACTTCTTTTCTGATTGTGGGATCATCATCCTGTGTGGCGCCTGATTTGATCAAGCACCTTTCCATTGAATCTGGAATTAATTTATCATCTTTGAATTCACCTGTAAGATGACTAATCATGTCAATTGAAAAACATGAAGATGATGTTTCATCTCCTGAATATCTTAGTATCTTTTGCATATCAAAGATGACACTTTCTTCATCAACTCTCAAAATTAGTTGTCCTTGATGAACATCTATAATTGCTCTTCCTGTAGCAAGAAATGGTCTTCCCAAGATTATTGGTTCATCATGACATTCTTTCATTTCAAGCACCAAAAAATCTACAGGGAAAACAAACTTATCTACTCTTATGAGTACATTTTCGATTATTCCCTTAGGTTTCTTAGTGCTTTGATATGCAAACTGCAGAGACACACCTGTATCTTTCATTTCACCAAGATCTAACTTTTTAAAGAAAGAAAATGGCATCAAATTTATTGAAGCTCCAGAATCACAATGTGCTTTTTCAATGACTAACCCTTTTCCACATACGTCCCCTTTGGTATATACATTCTTGGCAAATTTGATGTGGTTTTCCTTATCTCCAATCTCTTTGGAGGGATGCTGCCTATTTTTGGGAGCTCTTGGGACGTAGAGGATGGCTTCTTTGGCTGGTGCTTCCTCTACCTCTGCTTCCTCAGCCTTTTCTTCATTTTAGAGGGTGGGTTTTGTCTTCTTTTCATCCTTGACCTGTTTTGCCACTATTTTAGGTTTCTTTTCTATATCAGCGATGACAATAATGGCTTTCAATGCAGGGTCAAACTCTTTATCTTCACAAATCATCCCGATGACTGGCCCGTTGTTGTGGGCTGGTGGCGGGTTATTGGTTACATTGGGGACTTCCTCGTCCCTTTACACTACCTTCTTCTATTCAATCAGGTTTTCAACTACTCTTTTAAGAGTCTAGCAGTCCTCGGTGTCATACCCTTATGCTCCAGAATGATAGGTGCACCTGGTACCCAACCTGTATGATGGAGATTCTGGATTCTATCTATTTGGAGGTACAAGTTGCAAAAGGCCCATTTGGACCAATTTGGGGAAGAGGCTAGAATATGACTCACCAATGGATGTGAAGTTAGTCTTCTTGAGTGGCTCGCATGATGGTTGTAATAATGGTAGTTATTCTGGTAAGGCCGTGGATTATATGGGGCTTGGCGAGGAGGGTTATTTCTGGGAAGTGGAGCTCTGTTCTAATTGTATTATTGTGGTGGCCGAGTGTACGGCTGAGCGTTCATCACTGCATAGGGGTGAGGAGATATAGCATATGATGCATCTTGATGAGGATAATAATGGTGTGGGGCTCTTGAAGATGGGTCTGAATAATCCCGGAACCGTAGAGGACTCTTTAAGCTTGAAGCCATCATGGCTTCTTCTTCTTTATTTTTCATGCTTGCTAAGCCCCCCGAGCCGCTCTGAATGGCTTGGGAGGTGTCTCTTAGAGCTGATTGACTCAAGATACGACTTTTTAAAGCCATTTTCTACCATTTCACCAATCTTGATGGCCTCCGCAAATGGTTTGCCTATGGAAGACATCATATTTTGAAACTAATCGGCCTCTTGGGCGTGCAAGAAAACACTAACCATTTCAGTATCATCCATATGGGGCTTTACCCTGGATGCATGTTCACGCCATTTGATGACGTATTCTCGGAAGCTTTCAGAGACATTCTTCTTGAGGTTGGATAGAGAATTTATGTCCGGAGCTATGTCCACATTGTATTAGAACTGTCTCACAAAATCCGGGGCTAGATCATCCCATATGTGCCAACAGGAAATGTCTTGATCTATGTACCATTCGGAGGCAACTCCAGCGAGGCTTTCTCCAAAGTATGCCATCAATAGCTCATCTTTTCCACCTGCTACTCTCAGTTTATTACAGTATCATTTCAAGTGGGCAATCGGGTCTCCATTCCCGTCGTATTTTTCAAACTTTGGTGTCTTGAAATCCGCATGAAGATGCACATGAGGGAACATGCATAGATCAGCGTAATATACACTCTTTTGGCCACTCAGGCCCTGTATATTTTTCAAGCTTTGCTCGAGGCTTCTCATTTTCCGTGTGATCTCTTCTTGTTTGGGATTTCTCAAGATTCTCTCCCGCTCCATAGGAGATTCAGATTGCGGATGCTGATGATAAGAGTTCGGGGTGACCCGGGCGGTATCCAATTGGAACTGGGGAGCTTGAAAAGTGAAGGTCGATGACTCAAATCTTTGCCGAGGTAATGTTGGTTGTGCCATACAGGCAACTGGTGGTGCAATGAACACAACAGATGGCATTCCTGAAGATGGTGCATGGGGGCGAACCTCATAAGGCATTCCAGTAAAGTTTGTTGTCATAGTGAGGAATCCGAATGATATGAATGGATTGGGTGCTGAAATCAAAACATTAGTAGTTCATCCTATCCTTGGGATCAACTCGGGGAAGCCAGAGATAGAACTAGGTGGCTCCCTACCATTAGACCAAGCATCTCACATCTCCAACATCCAGCATCTTAGCCTTTTGTTCTCTTCAGCAGTTGCTGATTCCGATTGTGGGATAACCGATGCGGGGCTATCTTTGGGTTCAACAATAATTAGATGACTTTCAGAGGCCATTTCAATGCTCCCTTTTGATCTTGTGAAATAATGGTGTGGCGCCAGAATACCAACAAAAAACCAACCACCTTAGAAATAAGACCCTGATCTTAAAGTAGACATCTTAGTTTGAGATATTAACATATAGGGAACCACACGTTGGGGGATGCAGTGCACCTAAGTAGCCAAACATTTTCTAAGATGTTTTACGGCGACTGTGTGTTTCATCCCGGCCTTAATGTTTCACTCCTTTTCTTTCTTAATTGTTTTCTTTTAGGTTTATGATCAAATCCTATGTGGATTGCCTACGTATCATGTCGCCGCATGAATCAGATCATCACATAGTTCAAGGGATAGATATAAAGTAACAAAGTGCAATTTTCAATTCATTAATAAAGATAACTCTTTTTGTTTTTCATTACAGGTAATTTAAAGTACTGATAACCATAAAAACAAACAGTACAGACTCCAAACAAACGACAAAACAACTTAAAATTCTAGAAAGCAATAAAATACAGACTCGAAAACTAAATCATCAACAGTAAATGAGGGCTTCTGTTGGTCTTCTTGGGGCCTGTGGTGCATTGGCTGGTCTTTGTGCGAGCCTATTCGCAATGTCTCCCTGAAGCCGCTCCAAATCATCTATCTCCTGGTGGACGAAGGTCATCATAGAGGCGAAAAACATGTGGTAGTCATGTTTTCGCATTCGTGACATTTCATCACGACATAGTCAGCTATTTCTTTAATTCTGGTTTTGATGACCCCTTTCTACTGAAGCAGGCGCCCAATTTGTTGTGCTCAGGCTTCCAACACTTGTGTATTTATGTTGTTTTGGTCCTGTAGCTATTGAACTGTTTCTTCTAATTGGAAAATCCGCGCATAATAATGCTCTCTTTCTGTTATAAAGTCTTTAGTTTGATGGACCATTTCATTCCCCAGGGCAAACAAATTTTCCTTTAGGATTGTCATTTCTTTACCATATTTCTGTCTCAAATGATGGGCATGTTCTTCTGCTCCCTTGGCCAACTTGGTTTGGGCATCTAGCAGGTCCTTTTCAGCCTTCGTCAAATCAGCCGCGTAATTGTCAACCTTCATCCTTAGGTTGCTGATGATCTTTTCATCCCTTTCACTTCTCACAGGTGTTTAGGCAGCTATTCTCAGACTCCGGAGTTGGGCACGGAGCGCCTCGTTCTCTCGGGTTAACTGTCTTTGTTTTCCCCTTTCAACTACTTGTGCCTATAACTCATTGTCAAATTCGAGATTTCTCAATTTTTCTTTCAAAGCGTAGATAGTGGCCTGATATTATCCTTTTGCTTTATCCCCAAGCTAACCTTTCTTGAATTTTATCATCGAAAGCTTGAACATGAGGCCTTTTGGCAGGCCTTTCCGGCTCGGGTTCTGGTTCTTCATTAATGCAATTTCTCTTTTCAAACCATGCTGCATAACCCGGATCTACTTCGCGTTTGGAAAGACCAGGCACTTGAGTATCTTCTTTCAAATACCGACACCCATTCCAATTTTGTTGAATCAAGGCTTCAGGTAATGGAGCTTCAAGGTGTAATTCAATAACTTGGGTACTCAGGTCTTCATCTTCAGGTACTATTTGATACCGTCCCAATTGCCTCAGGACCCTTTGGGGTGCATAGGGTTGGGCATTTTTCATGCCTATTAATAGCAAATGATTCCTTGTAGCTGACATGTGTATAACCTCCCTGACCGGAAGCCATCCCAGAGTCCACTCTATCTGATTTGGACTTAAAGCTTTCAAATTGTCGATCCAAGATTCAACCCCTGTCGGGTAATTGTAATCTTTTACTCTTTCTTCATAACTTTCGATGAAATTGATTTTGCTTGGACCATAGCTCATGAATTTTGGGTGACGACGAAGGTGTTCAATTAGCCACATTTGGAGAATAATGTTGCAACCTTCAAAGAATGTTGTCCCCCGACTTGCATGGTGTCAAGGCCCGGTAGATATCAGACAGTATGCGTGGAGACAATGTGTGATCCTTCTTATCAGTCAAAACTTGGGCAATTCTAGCCACACGAACATCAATGTTCCCTTTTGCATTTGGAAAGACGATGACACCCGGGAAATGCCACTATGAAGGCTAATCGACGGTGAATTCTCCAAGCATCATTGTATTGTTTGTTGTTTAGACCCTTTTTCATGTGTTTCGAACCCGTCTGGAATGCCATATCTAGAGTACAATAAGTAGAACGAGCAACAACCATCAACCACCCGGCTCTTTCTGAGTTGTTTGCTGATGTGTAGGAAATCAAAGAAACAGCGCACGTACATAGGCCTCGGGAATATAAGTTGTTGGTTTCTCAAATCCCGACCAAAACCTGTATACCCTTCTATTTCCTCTAGGGTAGGAGTGAGCTCGAAGTCTGAGAAATGGAAGACGTTATGAACCGGATCCCAGAAGGTCACCAAAGCCTTGATTAAGTCATCTCTTGGTTTAACCTTCATGATGTCGATGAGATCACCCGATTGTTCAACTACCCATTGTTGACCCTCTTTGTCTAGGTCATACCACCACATTCGGAGTTGTAGTGGAGTCTCCTCTACGATATTCAGTTGCGGATTCTGGACAGTACTCATTTTGTACCTGTGAACGGGTAGGGTTAAGGTTGCTTCTAATTTTGAAAGAAAAAGACCATAAAATTCTTTTTACAAAGACAAGTTTCAATCTTAAAAGACACCTCACCTAAAAGTGGCTATTTGCGCAACATTGACCAGAACAGTCATTTTTGCAAAAGAGGCCCCTTCCTACTTTTGAATAAAGTTTTGAGGCCGAGGCAGGGTACTTTTCTAGGAAAAGTGACAGACATGTCCGTTCTTAGCGAAAATAGCCATTCGACAATGTAAGGTGTTATAAGGCTATTCTGGCAAGAACGGTACAAGACTTAACCGAAGCTAGGTCGCCTTTATTTTGACTAATGGACTTATTTTGTTTATTTTTGAAAAATAGGGTCGGCACTAATAAGGTTTGCCTACGTATTCACATCGAGAATCATACCCACGTAGTTCGGTCAGTTTTGAGATAACTTGAAAAGTATGACGTCGACTCATTTATTGGAAATTCTTTTTCACCTCTTTTTTCGAAAAATTTTGACAGAGTTTCGAGGTATTTTTCAAATATCAGGGTTTTTCAAAACTGGGTAAATTTTCTATCCTCCCTCACTCTCTATTTTTCTGTTATTTTTCTTTCTTTCGCCGGTCAACACAAAAACCGAAACAAATAATGTACACATAGCACGTAAGATGCATTAGGATGACCTTTCATTTTGGGTACACCTGTCCTAGACGGACCAAACCCCTATGTTGAGTCCCCTAAGTCAAAATGCACGTGATGCAAATAAGCGTTCCTACTAGGGATCCGGCATGAGGTTTTGTCATTCTAGGTTTAAACCTTGGGTTATGTTCTAGACCTGGCTTACCTGAGCGGACAACTTGAGCCGAGGTGGGAGCGACGTACCGGGAGCAGGAAAGGCTATCCGGCCTAATGGCAGATCCATCCTCGTTCTTACTTGGTATGATCTCTAACAGATTGGCGGGCCAGGTGAACGTGTGCACCATTTTTTAGAAGACTCAGAAAGGAGGCGTAAGAAGACAGTTTAAATACAATTCAAATAATATCAAAGCAATAAATAAATGACAATTAGCACATTGAGCGCACAAAATACCGTAATATCACAATTAATAAAGCCAAGTAAAATCACATTAACAAGCTCGTCCCTAGCAGAGTCGCCAGAGCTGTCACACCTCCTTTTCCCCGAAAGGGTAGGGATAAGGGAGTTTTTCCAATTTAAGTGACATTAATCGAATTGGGATTAATTACTTCTTTTCTTTTTAACTTCAGAGTCGCCACTCAGATGTATTTACGTTGTTCCGAGACACCATTTTTTTTAATATCACAAATCGAGGAAATTTTGACTTCGTTAAAAGTTTGCGAACCAGAAGACCGGGTAAGAAATTTTGTTAACCCGAGAGAAGGTGTTAGGCGCTCCCGAATTCCGTGGTTCTATCACGGTCGCTTAATGATTTACACTTGGCCTAAATTGTTCAACTACTAATCTTAATACCTATGTGCATTTTTACATTTTTTGCCGCTTCTAATTATTCATTTATATTTAAAGAATTATTTTAAGACGGGTTACATATGTGTATACCCTTTTGAAATTGATGCGTCAAAAATCATGTCACGAGAATGTGTACGCAATTCATGACACTTGATTCATTTAAGAAAATAGTCAAAGTCGCGCAAGCGCATATTTTGGTTTTATTTAAAAATCGAGACCACGTCACGCGAACATGTACGCAATCACGGTAATAATTTAAAATCCGCTCCTAAAGACATCTCTACGAATATTCATTTTTGAAACTTATTCGTGTCACGTGAACGTTTACACAATTTTAAGAAAAATATTTGTTACTAAGAAAAAAGTTATTTCATTCAAAGTTACGCGAACATATACTTTGACTTTTAATGTTTGAGAATTCTAAGTGTATCAATTATCTAACTATGGACGAGTCTAAAATATTTTGTTATTTTGGAAAATTGTCTTCCTAAGTGATTTGTAAGGTTAATGTAAGGGTCAAAGAGGTATTTGGGCTACAAAGTGTTGGATTTTTCAAAGTCATCTAGTGACTAGTTGTTAAAGACCCAAGAACAGGGAAATGGGCCGACTAAATGTATTATAAATCTAGTCCAGTTTGGTGCTAAATACATTGGGCCAGTCACGTTCTTAGCAATTTTAAAGGGAATACATAATCTGTCCAGCTCAAATTTCACTCATACAAAAACGTCACACAAAAAAATCAATGGCATTTGAATTTAAGTTAACAATATTAATGAGTTTTCTAACTAACTCAGGACTATATTAAATTTTTAGAACTAAATAGAGTATTAAGCCATTGGGCTTTACACCCCAGGCCCAATGAACTAGGGTACAGACTCGTTCAAGCTTATTGGGGCACTCTATAAGTCTGGTCCATCTCCTATGGTCTTCATTTAGAAGGCCTGAGGAGCATGGGCTTCATATTCGATTCAAGAGAAGGAAATAAAGCTACTGGACATAAAATTTTAGAAAACAAAATGGTCCAGCCTATGCTATTAATTACACCAACCAGAATCCAGAATTTAAAGAGGAAATGGGATATAATTGTCTTACAAATGAATTCACAAATAACGTGATTTTACATAGCTAATCAAATTTAAATTACATTTAATCCAAATATATAAAAATCAATGCCTTAAGCTAAAAGGTTCAGCCTTAATCGGTCAGAGCCATGCACTGTCTCTTTTAGCCACAATATCAACTACCTGCAGCCCCTTGTATTGAACATTTGCATTTTTTGGGATAAATCTGACCAACTGGTGGTCAGATTTATACCCTCAATGCTATCTTAAGCATATTACTACTATAAATAGCATTACAATTCATAAAAATCTTGAATAGATCTAACCAAACCAACACCTTCATGCTAACAGAAGCAACCAAGGCATTGAAATAAAAGAGTTGCTGAAAAAAATAAAATAAACTAACACATATAACTAAATTATGCAACTACATATAAATAAATATAGACATGAAACACAGATTTAGGCCAAGCATTCCATTTAATGTAAGGAGTGGGTACATACCTTTAAAGAAAAAACAGCAAGAAAAGACCAAATAAAGGTCAAAAAATAGAAGGATCCGGAGCTTAACCAGCAGCAACAACCCAGTGTAATAACACCCAGACCAGCCAAGATAAACCCAGTTTTAAGCAGAAATCCACAACAACAAAAACCCAAAACTAAACAAGACACTGAACCAGATTTTTTGCAATAATAGAAGGGGGTTTCAGAGATTTTTGGTTCAAAATAAGCATGGGGATCAAAGAAGACTTCTGAATCTCAGAAGTTCTTCATTTTTTGTGTGAAGGAACTTTTGATCCTAGACCTATTTTGAGAAGAAATCAGGCTGACTTTTCAGAATGTTCTTGTGTATTCAGCATATTTAGAGTATTTTCAGAATACAACGTGTATATTCTAGAGTGGTAGTGTATTAGTGAGTTTCCAGAATGTGTGTGTATATTTTTTCAGAGTAATGTAATCTATGAGCATTTTTTTCCTCTAAAATCTATGTTGTTTTAGAATGTGAAGTATGTAGTCTATATATAGGCTGCCTAGGTTGAGTATTTTTAAGGAATATTATCCTAATTCTGAAATAGTACAGTCCTTTTTAACAACACTGGTACAGCTGTCCTCCTTATCCAATATTTCAGCATCTTTTCTAACATTTGGGACAACTGTACACTTTTCTATAAGTTTCCTCTAATTTTCTACCCCTTTTAAATTCTGAAAATTTACTATTTACCCAAAAATCTGATTTAATTAGATTTTCTTATTTTATTTTGGTCCTTTATCTTCATTCTAGAAGTTACCTAGGCAGTTACAGCTAAGATTCTTTAGTTAGATTTTCTAAACTATCCTGAAACACCCCTGTAATTACCCCTTTATAATCCAAGGCCAGGGCTACATTGTTGACCAACTTGGGCCTAACTAATTTGGGCCTCCTTTGCCAAGAATCAACCACTACTAAGTTCCTGAAATCAGAACTCAAAACAGCCTACATTAAACACCTAAGTTGACTAACTTGATCTACTTAGGCAATTAGGCTTATATATTAATATTTAAGGATGAAGCTGAACATTGAACTACTTCAACTCTAATTGCAACAATCCTAAATGGATATAATTAACTAATCAATCAAGATTAACCAATTACAGAAGTTAGTAATTAAACCTAAGTGGCCATTTTCAGAACCTAAACCGGGATAATTCAAGTGATCCTAACATGCATGATTAACTAATCAATTAGGCTTAATTAATTATCCTAAATCAAAAATTAAATGATTATTATAACAATAGACAATGACAAGAGAAACAGGACAAAAGGGCAGTATCAGAAGTCAAACTTAAGCCACATAAATCAGAAATCAAACTAAGACCAAGTAATTCCAATAAACCTAAAACATGTATGATTAACTACAATGAAAATTGATTAATTAATACGAATCAATAGCTAATCGACTATTTCGGAAGAGAAAACAATCGAGAGAAATAGGATAAAGAAAGTATGAAATCCTAAACTAAGAGTCAAAATCAGTTAAGTAAAAAATCAGAAATTAAACCTATATAACTAATTTAAAAAACAACACCTAAATAAAGAAATTAAAGTCAGGGAAGGTACCTAATCTTAGCCGGAAAAAGTTGGTCGGACTTGGCCGTACTCCGGCGAGTTTGAAAGTGATTCAAACTTACATGAATCGATTACTCTTGTCAAGAGAAATCGACTCATGTGAGTCTAAACCAAAGTACTGCTCAAAATTGTTCGGAAGTAGGTTTTAGTTTTTTTCCAGTTTTTTAGATCTGAAATAGGTTGAGATTCGGAGGTTTTCTTGTGAAAATAATGAGATATTTATGATTGAGGGGAGAAGATGGTTATTTGATATGAATTTGGTTCAACTTGGAGGTGGTCTGCCGTCGTGAGGCTGAAGACGGCGAAGCCGGTGGGAGTCTAAGGGCGGCTAGGGTTTGGGCTTGGGAGAGAGACGGGAGTGAGGGGGTATGTTCTGAGGGGGTAGGGGTCCGTTTGGATAGTTTTATAGGGGGTAAAAGGTGAGTTGCGAGTCGTTGGATCAAAATGATCCAATGGCTCGAATTATGGGGGATCCAAACAGGACCGTTTTGAGTTAAAGGGGACTAGACCGGATTGGGTAATTCGATTGGGTGTATTTTATAATTAAGGAAGGGATTGGGCCTGGTTCATAATTGGCCCAGTCCGATTTAGCCTTTAAATTTCATATTAATTCTAAAATAATCTAACTTAATCCTAATTAAATCACTAAACTATATTAGTTTATGAAATTAATTAACTATTTACCTTTATTATTTTAGCTAATGAGTCAATTTTAATTTATAAAAAGTAAAACTATTAATTAATACCAATAATTATCAAAAGAATAAAATTTTGTGATTTTCTTCTAATAATGTGATTAAATTATGTAATTAAGTATTAAATTAAATCAAGGACCTAATTATGCAAGATAATAAAAGTTTTAAATATTTTTATTATTTTTTTATAAATTTTAAAAATAAAATATGACCCTGAATGCAAATAATTCCTAAATAAACACCAAAATTCACACAAAACTCTAACAATAAATAAAATTATTTTATTTATTAACTTTGAAGGAGTATTTTTAATGGGGTGAAAAATTACATGCTCACAATCACTGTTGAGAAGTACTTAGTATTTGCATCCCCCAGCTGTATCCATTTAGCCCTTGCTTCTTCTTCATAATGCTCTCTTCAATCATTGACCACTTTTCTAATTTTTGCAATGCATTTCTCTCTTGTTCCTGCATAGTCTCATTATAGTTCGGTTGCATCTAGCTCTGCACTCTTCTGATTTCATTCCTTGCATCCTCCATTTTCTGTTCAGCATTTCTGAATTCCCTGTTGTTCAATAGCTTTAGCATAGTTCTTAATATTTTCAGTTTTCTCCATATTCCCCTTATGAGCCAAGGGTCTTTAACTTGTTTCCAAGTCTCTTCTACTATGTGATCAAAGTCCTTGTGCTTTGCCCAAACATTAAATAATCTAAATGGATATTTGACATTATTTTGATCATCTCCCATGGTCAGCAACATTGGTGCATGATCTGATATCTCTGGCAATTCATATTCCACCACTATATTTTCCCATTTCATCATCCATTCATAATTCGCAAATGCTCTATCAATTCTGCTTTGAATTTTATCTTCCACTCTTGGCTTATTGGTCCATGTGTACTAATCACCTTTCCACATCAATTCATTTAGATTGGATGTCTGAATACAATCAACAAAGTCTTGAATATCAGCTTGCTGGACTGGATTCCCATGAACTCTATCTGCTGGACACAATATTGCATTAAAATCACCTATCACTAGCCAAGGTTTTGTAATGCCTTGAGCCAATGCCTTCAGATCTTCCCATAATCTCTTCCTTTGTTCAATTTTATTGAAGCCATATATGATAGTCATCAAACAGTCAATCTGATATGCACTTCCTGTAACTTCACAATGTATCATCTGAGCAGCCACTACCAGCCTAACTATCTGATAGTTGTTGGTATCCCATAGTATCCATATTCTCCCATTTCTAGCAGCTGAATAGTTATACAAACTATTCCATACTGGGGTTATATTTTTGCTAATAATTCCATCCTTATTCTCCTTGACCCTTGTTTCAACAATAGCAGTTATTCCTATTTTTTTTTGTTTTCAAGATTTGCTTCACTTCCTTCTGCTTATATCTTTTATTCAATCCCCTTATATTCCACACTAGCCAATTCATATTGATCTTTTTGCCTTACCTCCTATGTCAGGAGGTACAGTATGAGAACCATTCCCTTTTCTACTCAGTATTTGAAAACCATTCCTCAATGGAACTGAGCCAAGCACTGAAAAATTGATATCATTGAATTTTGGACTTGTTCTCTCCACCTCTTGATTTCTACTCATAACCTTTGGTGTTTGATCTTCATGTTGTTCTTCTTCCATTACCCTTGTGGTCTCCTATTGTTGCATGACTTGTTCTTGTTCTGGCATATCTTCTTCTTCTGCTTGTTGCTTTGTCTTACCTTTCTCCTTAGTCACCCATTGATGTACTATCTTCTTTGGCCTTCTTTTCTCATTCATAGTTACTCCATACCGATTCTATCTTCTTCCTTCTTGTTTGCAGTTATGCCCAATTACTTGGCATGTGTCACAAAATTTTGGTTTTCAATTATCTAGGCTACAAGAAGGTCCTCCCATATGGATCCTCAACAGTTATTTCATCCTGCAAAGGTTTTGTCACATCCACCTCTATTAGCATCCTAGCATAGGATTTTCTCAATTGCTTAGCAGTACACTCATCAGCACACATAAGCGTGCCAATTGAACTAGCAATTCTGCTTAATGAATTCACCCCCCCAGCAGTTCAATGGAAGTTTTGAAAATCTAATCCATAAAGGAATTTCGGTAGGGAATACCTTCTCAAAATCAAAATCAGATGTCCATTGTTTAAGAATAATAGGTCTATTATTGATTGTGTATGGTCTAGAAAATAAAATCTCCTGCATTTAATCCTTCGTCTTAAATTTGATGATATAATATCCATCCCCATGCATATATAGATCTGGATCTGGAATAGAATTCCAATTAACCTCTATATACCTCTTCACTATATTATATCCTGGGAAATCTCCAAGTAAATATGCGATTAAAGCTCCTTTCCACTTTTTCGTTTCTCTATCAACCTCTTCATTATCCAATTGAACAATAATTTGGCCATTAACCACTTGTGGTGGAATAAAGGTTAGTTTCATATCATTTTCTGCTGCTCTGTTATTCGCAAATAAGTTTACCCATGCTGAAGTCTTCTCCACCTTTGATTCAGCTAGTGTTACTGTTCCATTGGCTTGTGGCTTTGTTCCTTCAATGCTACAACTGAGCTCAATTAGGACTTCTGAATTACAGCTGAAGCTTCTGCTTGATTCCTAGTTGCAGATCTTTTTGTGCATGCAGAGTTATTATCACATCATCCTCATCTTCCTTTGAATCTTCATCGTTTCCAGCTGTAGTTTCAAAATTGTTGATCGGTATCTTGCGTGGTCGGCCTCGTCCTCTTCCTTGACCACCACCCCTGCCTCTCGATTCTGCCATTGTCACACCTGCCTAGATTAAACTAACTTACGCCGAGAGCATTGAGAGAGAAGACTATACTATATTTTTAACTAAACTATACTTTTGAATTCATTATGATAAACTTTTATAATAAGTATTAATTAATAATCAAGTAAAAATAGTAACTAACGTATTATCATGTATTACAATTCACTTATAGTGTAAAATAATATTTACAGTATCAATGAATATAACTTGAATTATTTTAATTTTATTACAAATCTCATTTATTAAGACAGAGATGTCAAATTTTAAGACCAACAATAACAAACTTAAGGTAAATCATAAGTGGGATCTGGAGAGGGTAGAATGTATGCAGAGAGGTTGTTTCCATTAGATCTTCGGCTCAAACCCATTTGGTTCGGCTGTAGTTTCATAGATCTACATGGGAATCTTCGTCAGATCGATCATGCAGTTACGGCCAATCAAGCAGAGATCGATTGGCTTACCAGAGAGCATTCTTTAGGTGCATTTGCTTTAGCTTGAGTGCTTCCATGCCCGGTAAAGTTGATAAACTGAATAGAAATCCTTTTGCTTGGGTCGAAGGAGCCAGCCAGTTTTTCATTAAACAGGCATGATAGTCTTCAACTGCACAAAAGTTGTGCGGAGAACTAGTAAGAATTGTGCCTGCCATCCAATTCTTGACGCATGACTCTACTTGTTCACCTGTGTCGGTTTGGGGTACGGTCAGTTCACCGGGAGGATCGCCCTCCCAATTCGAAGTTTTTTCCTGGAAGTTTCAACCTTGTTGACTATGACAACAGTCGCGACTATAAACATACTCGTGACTATGGCATTCGGCTAAGGCTGGCAAATCCAACTCTTTTTTGTTAAAAAGAGATCTCGGATCAAGGGCTATCGACCCGACAGTGCTCCGTTGGTCCATTTAGTGGATCCTCCCCCCAAAAACAAGATCATATTGAGCAGCAACTTCGAGGTAGATAGCATTGGGACATGCTATTACCTATGTATGGTGACGGGTGTCATGCCAGAGTCTGTCTAGGTGGGCTCAAGCGCTTTTTTTCTTTGAAAAAAGCAGTAAGGAGTAAGGAGATTAAACTCTCGGATGAGACTAAGCAGCTACCGACCGTTCCGACGCGCCCTTGACCTATTTTGATTAAGACCAAAAACCTATCTCTAAAGTGGAGCCTAGTTTAAGTGCCTAAGATNGATACTTAAGCTTCTAATGCTACGGAACCAGCTTTCCCAATCAATCAATTAAAATTAATGTGTAGGAACCTGCCCTCATCGAACTGAATGTCTACCCTTCCCGCATTTGAAGACAGACTAATGTTTAAGACCTCCTGCTTTCATGGAGATCCTTTCTTCTCTGACCGCCGGAGATTACCCATATATGGATGAATAACCGTGAAGTTCGACAATCTTTTGAGGGAGGGGAGTCGACTGACTGACAAGGAACTGACAGAAGGGGAAAAGAGCCCTGATCCCGCTAAGCAAGAACTGCTGCCGACATCGACTCTATCTTAACGACCGGTTTGCCCCTGGACATTCCGCTAAGTCTAGTTGACAAGTTTCCTTTTTTCACTCTGTAAACAAAACAAGCCCTTATCCAATCACAACCTCGCAAAGTCTCTAATCAGGGGCTCCATCATGTTAGCCAATACGAAGAGTGGCTGTTCTGTTAATAGAGTATATCACAGCTAATGCACTCCACGATTCCAAATACCCTGCTTTGTTTGGGAAGACGTGCTCTTTTTGTTTTCTTGCTGCTGCGGCCTCAATACAATTCTGGCTATCCTCTCTTTTCTTTTGCGTGCGGCCCGTGATTTTTTGATCCTTTCTTTCTTTCTTGCTCTATCTCTTTTTTTGAGGGCCTCCCGGACCCCATTGTCAATAGTGTTCTTTAGCGGGAGGGCCAGTTATTATGAACTCAAATAAAAAAAATTGGATTTAGAAGGCTTGTTCAAAAGAAAAAAAGATGTGGGTGGCATTATGAATGGGGTGTCAGTTAGAAAGGTTCTTACAATGTTCGTTCAATCAAGCAGCATTCTTTTTTTCTTAACTTAAGGAGAGGGAAGAGGCCTTTCTAAGAAGGGAATTTTGTGAAGAGAAAATGGATTATGGGTCAGATGCCCATGCTTTGATTCGAAAGCCCTAGCCAGTGATGAATCCCCAGGTATTCAGTGTCTGGTTCGATAGGACCAGGAAGAGAGGACTCTTTTTTTCCTCCTCCCTTCAGTCCAGTTTGAACCCGTCCCAACAACGAACACCTTCCTACTGCAAGGTGAGGCTCTGCCCTTCCCCTAGAATCCACTCCGGGTCGGAGGAGCAACTAGTCAAACTTCTTGAGCAGCCGAGATATTGAACAAAGAACGCTTAGAGCCAAGGGGCCACTGCTTGCACGGACATAGGGGCATACGAACATAGGGGTAGAGTAGAGGTTTTTCCAACGCAGGACGGAATGGACTAGATGGACAGCTAGCACTGCCCCCTCACTTCCCACTTCCAAGAGAGGACTCGAAGACTTAGACGCAAACCCCTTTATATCGCTCTTACAACAGAAAGACTCAATCAACAGCCGTATAATCAAGCAAAAAACAAAGATAAATATTCGAGGGAGGAAGATGCTCTCCCTTACGGTCGAGTTACTTTGTTCCTTCCTCTCGCTTCGCTCGAGCATCTTCAAACCTCACTCCGGCGAATGGGTACCTAGGCTTCTCTTGCCAATGTATACAAATAGACAGACCTGGCGAACTATCTTTCCAAAGCCCCTTTCTTGCTGCAAGTATAATGATTAGACGAAGAAGAGGCCGTCAGACCAGAAAGAAAGCTACCCTTTGAAGCTAGATTGAGATTTAGGTAATGGGCCGTCANCGCTCACCCCGATCACATATTGGCACGTTCATGATGCATCATAATCAAAAGGCCGTAAAGTAAAGAAGACCTATGCATCAGTGTACTGTCATGATCACATATTAGCTCGATTTTATTGACGGCTTGAAGGCGAAGCCGCCTATTTCTTAGGGCAAAGGGCGCTCCATCCTCCTAACTCCTTCCACTTCTCCCAGGGACAGGAACTACGGCTTGACCTTCGGGGAAGAAGTCCGTGGGACCCCTCCTTCGAGGGCGCCTAGATAGTGAAAGGTTATCCCTTTGCAACGCTGGGTGGTAGGGTATGGTGGGTGGTACCGCTCAGATTGCGGCCAATCTTCCTAACCGCGCGCGGGCCGGGCTTAGAGCGCGTGAAACTCATCACTACCTCGTAAGGGCGTTGAGACCATAGCATGTTACACGAAAGCGCCGCTTTCTCTGTAGTGTTGTCACACAGCTGCCCGCCTAGAAGAGCTACAAAAACGTATCGCCCACTTCCTACAATCTGGCTTGAACCTTTGGGTAGACTCTGTAGGATCAACAACCATAGCTGCACGGAGTACGGTAGAATTCCTCGGTACGGTCATTCGGGAAATCCCTCCGAGGGTGAATTTTAAGATCAAGATTATTTTTTAACCATTATATTTTCCAGCTATCACTAGTATAACACATAAGTCAAATTACTTCTTAAATCCTTATGTCTAAACAATTATCATCAGAAAAGTAGGATGGATTAGGGTCAAATTGATATCAAACTATTTGAAATTCTGCAACTTTATCTTTGGTTTTAAATTTTAGTCCAAAAAAATCTCATTTAAATCCTTCAACAAACAAGGATTTTAATAGATCCAAAATTATACCAGAGGATAAAGTTGTTCGATCTGGGAATAGCACGAGGCCTTAGAAAGAGGAGAAACGCAGGAGAAGGTCAAAGAGAAATGGCTAAATTTTAAATGCAGTGCAAACTTTGACTAGTTTTAAACAGTACCATCAAAAGTGGCTATCATTTCTAAGTAAGACATTGGGCACCCATACAGGCCGGCAATACCTACCCTATTCATTACTGAAGAATTTTTGGAAGGTAAACTTACACAAATGTCCCAAATAAATCTCAACTTACCAACCTTTAGCCATTAGTCATAGACTTGCCAAAATTAGCCAACAAAAATTGAAAAACCAAATAATAAGACTTTCTCTCAAACAATCACATACAAAAATCACCTTCTATATTTTTAAGCGTGATTAGAAACACTAGATACAATACGGAAAGGAAATTTCATGGATGAGGTAGCAAATAAGGTGATGAAATATTTAAAAAAAATACAATATTCCAAACATCTAAACAAAAAAGGAACTTTTTCAATGGGTATAGTTGAAATTCATTGAAAATATATAGATAAGTCAATATACAAAATTTGAGGAAGATTGGAGGTGATTCGGACTGGTTTTGTATCAATATTTGTAATTAAATCGAGTTCAAAAAAGTCTTCTGTGACACTATATCAAACATGTATCACACATGTATCTCACACATGGGTATACATGGATATACATATGATACACAATTGATACAAATATGATACATATGTGATACACAAATGATACACAGTGTGATACACATATCATTTTTTACTTCGAATTTTCAGTTCAAACAACCTCAAAACTTTACCGAATCATCCCAAAACTGAGATTCAAGCTCTTTAAGTTGTGTCCAATCTATTCTAATAACACCCACTCAAAACAAAGCAAAAATTTGACATTTTTTGCTACAAATAGCTAATTAGCTAATATCAGTAATATTTGACTAATATTAGTAATATTTTATCAATTGACCAATTTTTGTATTGAGCTACTTATAAATGGACATAGCCGGTAATTTCCTCCAAATTTACCAAAAGGATATTGATTTTTTTTTAATTTTTTTCTTTTGAGGAAAAAGGATATTGAATTTCATTTTCCTGATTGGATTGGATGACCATTCTAAAAGAGGTGACTGCTCTATCATTTTTATCTTTCTTTTTCCCATTTTACAAGTCTTGTTTAATTTTGTACATTGGGGATTCAAATGACACCGTTCCATATGCATTATTTGGTCAAAAAGGAAATTCGGTGAGATCACTTTCCAATTTGAGCTATCCATGTTTTCACTCTATTTAAGGATCGGACCTTTCAAATTGGCAAAAGTGCCATGTATTTTTCATGTGTTTCCTTTTCCTCCCTACTTTTGGTTTCATTTCATTTGGGCAACCATCAAAAGGTAGTACTTCTTTGGCATATAACTTTATTTAAAATTGGAAAACCATTTTCATTTCTTTTTTTAGGACAGACCAATTTTGTCCCTTTGTCTTTCTGGTTGAGGATTCACACAATCTTTTTTTATTTTTCTCGTATTAATGGGTGATTATGTCCATCAAGTATTAGGATTCGCACAATCATAGCAGTGGTATCTGCGCCAATTACTCGTACGACTAACTATTTCACGAAATACCTATTATTTTTTACTGCGTGACTATGTCCATCATGTACGTTACCGGAATTTGTTATCTCAATCTCCTGTGATTTTTGTCTACTTTATTAACCGTTAAGCCACATTACTTCCATCAATCTTTCTTTTGACTGCATCATTAAAGTGAAATTTTTTGTATGACAAAATCCATAAATGCAATTTAGCCAATTCTGGATCAGCATAATGACAGCTGAGAAACACATCTATTATTCACTAACTTGTAACCTCTTATAAGATTAAAGGCTCAATATGAACAATTGACCTAATAGACAACATGACAAGCCCTTTAGGTTTGAAATCCTTATCAAGCTTCCAAAAGTGGGGATTAGTTACAAAAAAAATTGTCAAATTGCTAAATTAGAGGAACCTCCAATTTTCAAGAAATGCACCAATAAGATTATATTAGAAGTAAGACCATTCATACACAACAATAATATAAACAAATCAAAACCCATTACAAGCCTAACCGTTTCCTATCATGTGTCTTCATCATAAGATTTAATAAAAGACATAGTTTCGGTAAAAATAGCGCGGGCTAGCCAGTTTTCGGATCGGTCATTTAAAAATAACCGGCGTTTGCCAAGTCTTTGAAAAATAACCACTATTTTGCTGCAACAGAGACCGGTCCAGCATGATATACTGGAGTTCGGTGCACGTGTGTATGAATGTCCCGACCCAAAATCCATAAGGTCGTGATGGCGCCGGACACCACTGTCAGGCAAGCCAATCATTAATTGGTTAAGTTAAATTCCTATTTTAGC
Organism: Nicotiana undulata; assembly: GCA_005239495.1. NCBI lineage: Eukaryota > Viridiplantae > Streptophyta > Magnoliopsida > Solanales > Solanaceae > Nicotiana > Nicotiana undulata. The sequence goes on along the minus strand of ML271710.1, from coordinate 38,993 downwards.
ATTTTTAAATCATTACCTTTCACTTTATTACATAATAACTTAATAAAATCCGCTAAGTAAATACGATGGCTTAATATTCTATTTTAATAAAATACATCACAAACACATCCCAGAACCCGGTGTCACAAGTGCATGAGCAAATTCGAAGAATTAGACAAATACTACAAAGCTTGTCCGAAGTATAAATTGGACAAGGAATTTAAAATGAAAATAAATACAACATGAGGGAGACTCTGTCGGTTGCGGGTCGTCTCCGGATGGTGCAGCTCGTCTAAGTCTCCAAGTCAGCCACATCGACGTGTGTCCTAGGCTACCCGGACATAAGCATAATAGTAGCTACGCACGGACTCCGGTCACCTCGTATGTACGTAGCCCCCACAAATAGTAGCACTCATTCAATTAGTTCACCTATGGGGATAATTCCCCTTCACAAAGTTAGAAAGGAGACTTACCTCGTTCCGAAATTCCATAACCGGCTTCCAAGCCCTTTCGACGACTCCAATTGATGTACAACGCCCCAAAACTATTCAAATAACGGGCAAACCATAAAAATTCACTCTAATACTTATAACAATTCAAATTATATAAGTTCCCAACTCCGCTCGAAAAGTTGACCAAAATGCCCTCGGGCCCACGTGCCCGGATTCCAAAATTTCTCAAAGATAAATTCAACCCATCGCTTTACTAACTCAAATATACAATTTGCTCTAATTTTCATGCTCAAATTCATGGTCAAAATTCCAAATTACCAATTCTAGGTCTTTCCCTAAAAATCCCAATTTCCTACTAATTTCCATGTCTAATTGCATGTAAGATCACATATTTAACTTAGAAATGGAAAGAAATCACTTACCTAGTGATGCTTGAAGAAAATCCCCTCTTGAAGCTCTCCAAAACCGCCCACACCAAATGAAAATAGGAGAAGAAATGGCAAATTCTCGTTTTTAAAACACCACACTGCCTCCAGCCTTTTCGCACATGTGGTCTCTAACCCGCACCTGCACTCCCGCAGGTGCGCCCAAATCCTCCGCACTTGCGGTCTCCTCTTTCTCAGCCTAGCTCCTCACTTGCACTCCCTTAACCACATCTGCACTTCCGCAGGTGCGGAAACAACCTCGCACATGCGTCCCCAGCCAAGCCACCCTTTTCCGCTCCTGCGACACAACAGCCGCACCTGCGGCCTGAACCTCGCAGGTGCGGTCACACCAGATGACAACACCTTCAGCTATTTCTCAAACTCCTAATTCGATCCGTTAACCACCTGGAATCCACCTGAGGCCCCCCGGGACCCCATCCAATTGCACCAACCTGTCCCAAAACATAATGTAGACCTGCTCGAGGCCTCAAATCACATCAAATGACATCGAAACAACGAATCGTTCTCCAATTCAAACTTTATGAACTTTGAAATTTCCAACTTCTACATCTGATGCCGAAACCTATCAAATCATGTCCGATTGACCCCAAATTTTGCTCATAAGTCATATTCGTCATTACGGACATGCTCCAACTTTCAGAATTGCATTTCGACCCTGATATCAAAATTTCCACTGCCGGTCGGATTTCTCAAAAACCTTCAAATTTCTATCTTTAGCCAAATGACTTCAAAATGACCTACGGACATCCAAATTCACTTCCGATCGCGCTTCCAACTCCAGAATCACCATACAGAGTTATTCCCAGAATCGTAATCCCAAACGGATATCAATATCACTGAAATGAACTTCAACCCAGACTTATGAAATTTCTTCTAAAATGCTAACTTCCACAATATGCGCCAAAACGCTCCCGGGTTATCCAAAACCCGGTCCGAACACGCCCAAGTCCGAAATCATCATACGAACCTTTCGGAACCTTCAAATATTGATTCCGAGGTCGTTTACTCAGAATTCCAATCTTAGACAATTCTTCCAACTTAAGGCTTCCGAAATGAGAATTTTCTTTCCAATTTGACTCCAAACTTCCCAAAATTCAACTCCGACCATGCCTCCGAACGACGCGCTAGAGCTCAAAACGACCGGTCGGGTCGCTACATTCTCCCCCACTTAAACATGAGTTCGTCCTCGAACGTGCTAAGAACTGCTCTGGAGTTGCCTGAAATCACTGTTTAACACTTCGTGAACCTACCTGTGCTACCACCACTCAGTTGAATACATTAGCTTTATCAAATCTGAAGACATCCTCTTTTATCCATACCATAAGCTTAGAACCCAGTTCCAACACCTGAAATTCTCTGTCAGGCATGTTTCCAATATATGAACACCATATCAATTACCACACGAGGTACCAGAACACGACTGCGTACCTTTGTTGATTTAGCATCATGCACCGCATAATTCACCTTTTAACCACAATGACATTCCCTGAACCTTAATAGCCAAAATTCCATGAATCTGTTGCTCCCAGTGCATCTTCTGATATATATATACATCCTTCTATAATGCTAACGACACTACCACAACAGAGGAGATGTGTAGAAATTTCTAACCAACTGCGGAGTTAACCAAACATTGAATCTTTCCCCTTGACTAAAATCATCATCTCATTACGAACCAAACAATGGTAATTGTCCTGTAATATACTTCACATAATCTCACCGCACTGATCCCTTATACCATAATTTCGTCTCACCCAGTATGAACTGCTCGGTCACCAAATCACTCCAGACATGACCAAAAGGTCTCAGATGATGCCACAACTCGAATGTGATACAAAGAGAAAATGAACTAAGAAAGGAACTACTCGACTCACGTAATTAATACGAACCTTCCTCACAAAAAGTAGGAAGTAAAACACAAGAACAATAGATGTAGGGAACCTTACTCAACATCACACTGTTGCGGCGTGCAACCCGATCCAAAATAACATACCCGTGGCGGCGTGCCACCCGATCTACACATAAAATTCACATAAGGAGATACACACCGAGCTGAACTTTTCACTACCACAAAATATCGAATATCGGTCACATGCATGCTAAGTGCATAATACCATCCTGGGGAGACTGATAGATCCATACGCTACAAAATCCAAACACAACTGAGGTGCGATATACAATCTGAATCTCAAGAGCTATTCTGCTCACATAACGCCATCACTACGCTGAATCTCAACACATAAGGAATTATCAAACCGCCTCCACAACTCACACAGCACCAAAGAATACTACATGAATTGGACGAAGACAGAACAACATCTGATATTCCAACGCCCCTCCTTGAGAAGCGCCATAATGGAATGAACACACCTGATTCACATGGATCCCACAACCACATTGAACCTATTCACAACCCTCAGGCCGATTCCGCTCACACTGAACTAGGCTAATAGCTTTACCTGGGTCCATAATAACCCACTTCCTCTCATAACACGCAAGAACAACCATCATAGCCGGGACAAACACCCGACAATCCACAACCAACTGAACCGAACGCCTTCCAGGCATAAATTCTCAAATAAGCAATATTGCACTCCCTTATACTTGGTCTAAATCTTCAATCAATCAGGTGACTACATGTCACACTTATACAATCTTCTCGTGGTCACGCTCCCACGATCTTTCACACGAGGTAACAAGTCTGCACATCCATACCACCGACCACACTAACGCTATAAAACAAATCAAGAACCCATAACCAGGATGCAAAGCCTCTTTCATCAAACACTGATCTCAGGTGACACTGAAGACAACACCAACTTACTCTAAACATTCAAATCCCTTTTTCTTTCTCATACGAGCTCATGACATCCTTGTTAACACCGAACCGCAATCTTGATCCTTACTTCCAATTTCATACTACTTACTGAACCGGACATGCCAATATGAAATAGCGCAAGAATTCCATCATAACTCTTGAACCACTAATAGGGTGAACACTCCATCATACAGAAACCTTTTACTTACCTCAATTCAAGAGAACCATAACAACACACGAGTGAATTCTCATAATCACAAAACAGGCAAATCCTCAAGGAATAGTCTATACCACCATAATCCATTCGGGATCCGCCTACACCTGACAAGCCATAATACTTGAATACTTCCAAATAAAATCTATTACGGCGGCCGACAAGCCTCGCACACACCGGCACAAACCACATGCATAACCTAATCACATTGAAGGACTGATCATTGCCGTACATGTGCCATTTCAGCCATGACTAACCAATCTATCTTTTTTTAATCATCCTTAATTGCCTCAGAAATAATAGTAACCCCATTCAACTCATAACAAACTCAATCCTCACTCATCCCGAGTGGCCTTGATTCACGAGATCATGCTGTATCAATCCCGCAAACCTTCTCATACCCTCTTGATAATCTTCTACAATCCGGAGTTTATTTATTTATTTATATATTTTTTCACTCATCCAATACTATTCTACACGCTGAAAATAACATAGAACACTCCAACCATTTTCCCTTTCTCAGAAATTACGCTGCAAAAGCTCGATTCTTAATCATACTCTTTCCTGAAACCCTTAAACACCACATCCTTAACTTAGAATTCATTCGGACCACTATTGAGAGCCACCCACTCTGACTGGCCTGGAATACAATCAACTTCAAGGCTCTTCTAGCACATGAACACCTTCTCAATAAAGCACGTGACTGAGTCACTACCCTTATAACTCGCCTATGCGTTAAACATAAATTCTGAATCTTCCAAAGCCTAACCTTGGTCTAATAGGGCCAACCTTTGCACACATTCATCAAATTCCATATGCAATTACCATTTTTCTCCTTTCCCCTTAGCTGTAATAACTTGTCGATACGTCGATAATCCGCAGCCCCATGAGAAGACAAATCATGCAACCCCATTTGCAGGCGGTAGGGCTCTCCCACTTAGCCTGATGCTACTCCGTGCTCCACTCTAGACCCCACCGAAATCTTTTCTTCTTTGATGACATGATCTTGTCCAACCGACCCGTCCAATTCTTCAAAATTCTTCTGTTGGCATTCCATGAATACTCCAAATTTCTAGCACCATTCACATATTCGGCCTCCTACCGAATGACCACTAGAATTCCTTGCAGAAACTTGCCAACCACACGACCGCTAACCTGCTCACAGGAGATAACCCACCTGTGGAAATTATCAACTGACACTTTCCAACGATGTTGCACTGCACAATCTCTACAACATAAATACCCCATCCTACGCCCTTCTTCATTTACCACGTTACTAGTGTGTACGCTCCTCATGGACATATATTAAATGTGCGACAATATATTCAAATTCACCGCCACATTGCATCCTTCTTCATTCCTAATAACTCCTCTCTGTTGTATCCAACCTTCCGCCGAAATAACCAACATTTCAATTTAAGCTCGTGGACCCAATCACCGTCCACTAAAATTCTCAAATCACTCCAAACTTCGCCTCAAGATAGGCAGTTGTCTTACCGCTGAACTCATATGCTACGCTGCCACTCTCCCACTTTAGTTAAACTCACTCCTTTAAGCAACTACCTGACTTCCGCTTCTTACACCTGGCCTCATAGAAATGGAACCACTGCCTAACACTTCTCACATGCCTTCCTTCATCGAATGCCGCCCAGTTGTTGCCTTAATTCAATATCATTATCTGTAGCTCTTAAGCCAGTAGATCACCACACTTTGAACCTTGCCGAGATCATCTTTCTCGAATCGCCTGCATTAGGAATACTCATTCAATACTGAACCTCCACACACCACGATCTCTGACAGTCGCTTCTTCAATACGTATTCACAATACTCAGACCCCATGCAACAGAAGGAACTATAGCACCGGCGAACTTAACACATCCTATTCGATCAAAGACGACGATATCACATCACAGGCGAATATTCCGTCTCACTTGAAAGCACCAAGTCTTACTACTTTGTCAACCCAAATCTGACCATTTATAATCCAATTGCCCTTCCTCCGCCGGAACTAAACCACTGAGATCTCGAAATCACACTCCGAGAAGACCTCCCCTCAAATCATTCATTGCCCCGACATATGGGTAAGCACCCCACCATCACATCAACATCGCGCGATAACCAATCGTAAGCATCATAATAACCTAAGCACATCCTTAAAGCTCTCAGAAACACAGCTATTGAGCTGAAACTACATAATATCCTTCTGCGGGGCAACAACAACAACCCCAATCATCTTCGCATGTAAAACATCACGCACCATATCCGTAGAACCATTTCAATACCTCAAATTCCCGATTCATAGCAAGCGCTACGCGACACATAAAATTGAGTAGGAAGAAACATAGGCATAAGCCTCAAAGGAATCAAATCACACGATGAGGAATCAAGAAGGGAAGTACTCCTAACAGCCCTGTAGCCTCTCGAAGATAAGTACCGACGTCTCTGTACCGATCTGCAAGAATCTACTAGACTTTATCATGACTCGTGCAACATAAGGGAACCTAGTGCTCTGATACCACGTTGTCATAACCCAAAATCCATAAGGTCGTGATGGCGCCGGACACCACTGTCAGGCAAGCCAATCATTAATTGGTTAAGTTAAATTCCTCTTTTAGCATTTTTAAAATTATTACCTTTCACTTTATTACATAATAACTTAAAAAAATTCGCTAAGTAAATACGATGGCTTAATATTCTATTTTAATAAAATACATCACAAACACATCCCAGAACCCAGTGTCACAAGTGCATGAGCAAATTCTAAGAATTATACAAATACTACAAAGCTTGTCCGAAGTATAAATTGGACAAGGAATTTAAAATGAAAATAAATACAATATGAGGGAGACTCTGTCGGTTGCGGGTCGTCTCCGGATGGTGCAGCTCGTCTAAGTCTCCAAGTCAGCCACATCGACATGTGTCCTAGGCTACCCGGACATACGCATAATAGTAGCTACGCACGGACTCCTGTCACCTCGTACGTACGTAGCCCCCCGCAAATAGTAGCACTCATTCAATTAGTTCACCTATGGGGACAATTCCCCCTCACAAAGTTAGAAAGGAGACTTACCTCGTTCCGAAATTCCATAACCGGCTTCCAAGCCCTTCCGACGACTCCAATTGATGCACAACGCCCCAAAACTATTCAAATAACGGGCAAACCATAAAAATTCACTCTAATACTTGTAACAATTCAAATTATATAAGTTCCCAACTCCGCTCGAAAAGTTGACCAAAATTCCCTCGGGCCCACGTGCCCGGATTCCGAAATTTCTCGAAGATAAATTCTACCAATCGCTTTACTAACTCAAATATACAATTTGCTCTAATTTTCATGCTCAAATTCATAGTCAAAATTCCAAATTACCAATTCTTGGTCTTTCCCTAAAAATCCCAATTTCCTACTAATTTCCATGTCTAATTGCATGTAAGATCACATATTTAACTTAGAAATGGAAAGAAATCACTTACCTAGTGATGCTTGAAGAAAATCCCCTCTTGAAGCTCTCCAAAACCGCCCACACCAAATGAAAATAGGAGAAGAAATGGCAAATTCTCGTTTTTAAAACACCACACTGCCTCCAGCCTTTTCGCACATGCAGTCTCTAACCCGCACTTGCGCTCCCGCAGGTGCGCCCAAATCCTCCGCACTTGCGGTCTCCTCTTTCCCAGCCTAGCTCCTCACCTGCGCTCCCTTAACCACATCTGCACTTCCGCAGGTGCGGAAACAACCTCACACATGCGTCCCCCAGCCAAGCCACCCTTTTCTGCTCCTACGACACAACAGCCACACCTGCGGCCTGAACCTCGCAGGTGCGGTCACACCAGATGACAACACCTTCAGCTATTTCTCAAACTCCTAATTCGATCCGTTAACCACCTGGAATCCACCTGAGGCCCCCCGGGACCCCATCCAATTGCACCAACCTGTCCCAAAACATAATGTAGACCTGCTCGAGGCCTCAAATCACATCAAATGACATCGAAACAACGAATCGTTCTCCAATTCAAGCTTTATGAACTTTGAAATTTCCAACTTCTACATCCGATGCCGAAACCTATCAAATCATGTCCGATTGACCCCAAATTTTGCACACAAGTCATATTCGTCATTACGGACCTGCTCCAACTTTCAGAATTGCATTTCGACCCTGATATCAAAATTTTCACTGCCGGTCGGATTTCTCAAAAACCTTCAAATTTCTATCTTTAGCCAAATGACTTCAAAATGACCTACGGACATCCGAATTCACTTCCGATCGCGCTCCCAACTCCAGAATCACCATACAGAGCTATTCCCAGAATCAGAATCCCAAACGAATATCAATATCACTGAAATGCACTTCAACCCAGACTTATGAAATTTCTTCTAAAATGCTAACTTCCACAATATGCGCTGAAACGCTCCCGGGTTATCCAAAACCCGGTCCGAACATATGCCCAAGTTCGAAATCATCATACGAACCTGCCGGGACCTTCAAATATTTATTCCGAGGTCGTTTACTCAAAATTCCAATCTTAGTCAATTCTTCCAACTTAAGGCTTCCGAAATGAGAATTTTCTTTCCAATTTGACTCCGAACTTCCCAAAATTCAACTCCGACCACGCCTACGAGTCATAATACCTGAAAAGAAGCTGCTCATGTCCTCAAACCACTGAACGACGCGCTAGAGCTCAAAACGACCGGTCGGGTCGTTACAATGAACTTCCAGCATATTATGCTGGAACTCCAACACACGGAAAGTTCTAGTATAATATACTAGAGATTGGAGCATCAGTGCTCCAAGCTCTAGTATATTATGCTGGACCGGTATATTATACTGGAAGTCCAGTATATTATGCTGGAGTATTATTTTGGATTTTGAACAGTATTTTCGTTCAGATTTATCTTTACATCAAAAGTGGCATAATTTCAATTAATTTGAAATTGTGACTATTTTTGAATGATCACTTGTAAATCTGGCTATTATTGAATTTCTCCCCTAGTTTCGCATACACTAACCATGTAAAAGAATTACGTAATCATATCACCTAAAAGATAAATTATTGTAGCATTCATAATAAATAAGATTAACTACTTGAAAATTAAAGCAAATACATGTCACAAAATGTTAAATGTATCAGCAGTGTAAAAATAGAATTATACGGTTAATATATATATAAGTTAAATATTTATTTTAAAATATTTGAACATGGGAATCTTGAGGAAGCATCTTCATACTAAATTCAAAATTAAGACCTATGATCTCAAAAGCCGCCGAGATTAATTGGCCAACTAAACCAAGAAATTAGCTAGTCAAAGTTGGATGACTCTAGGAATTAAGAAAAATAGTACTATATCAAATGGCCTTTTCTTTTGACAAAGAAATGTTTCCAACAACAAACTACTTGAATATTTGACCATTCCAATGTTCATTATTATTCTACAAAATTGTAGAAAACGTCAAGAATCAAGTCAAACGTCGTTCAAAACAGTTGTCACAACAAAAACCAAACATGGGACAAGAACAGTATCAACACAAATGAAAGGCCAGATTTGACTGTACAGTAATCAAGAAAGTAAAAATCTGTGCATAAATTGATATATGATTCTTGATTTTTCAATTTGCTTCAACTTGGTCAACAAGGTGTTGAATCCATTCCCAAAAGAACAAAGCATAATATGATCAAGAACGTATTTTGCTAATTAACCATACCTAAAACCTAGAAAGAGTAAATGAGAATATACATGAGAACTATAGCTAGTGATTTCAAGAGTAGGATCTAACCAAACCAAAATTACAAAAGGATCTTGACTTAAACAAACCACCAAAAAGAAACCTAGTTGGAGATTCTTGTTGTACTGGATTTAACTCTTCAGGATTGCCTTTGACTCGAAGTATCGTTTGCCCTATTGTTTGTCGAACAGATTCGATGATCTTAGCATCGACAGGATACCCTGATGAATCGCTAACGTAGAATATATTTAGAGCTTTGCCTGCTCTTGTTGTCACTTCTGCTCGGGTGACAGTAAGGCTATTCTCGCGGAATATTCTAGTAACATCAGATAGCAGTCCTACTCTGTCTGTTGTACATAATTCTAGCTTCAATCCCTGAATAATCACAAGGAAAAATGATCATATTAGAATTGAAATCCAAAGCCTACAAGACAAGAAAAATGCAGTATAAAAATTGTCAAATACTATGTCCAATGAGAATAGGTCCAAAACTTACACTAATATGACTCAGGGCACTTGATTAAATTGTAAAATACGACAACAGGAGATACATAATCAGACAACTAATTGACAGATACAAAGTTAAGAAGCGTATACACTACCCTCCCCAGATCCCACTTGTGGGATTTAGCTGGGTTGTTGTTGTTGTTGTTGAGCTACGCTAGAACTGAATAACAGAACCTAAAAAGATGTCTAAATTAAGTAGATCGGAGTTCTAACCTCGGATACTCTTCTTTCTATTGCTGCTTCAAGACATTGAATCACTCTTTGTCGTTCTGCATCTGATTTCACAGGGGAACCATCGATATGCCTTATGCAATATTCCTTGAAATGCAACAAGAGTTTATCATTAAGTCGACAAATACAGAGATAGTAAAATTTAGGTAGGGGTAAAGCGATAAAACAATAAAAGAAATTTCTGAAATACATAGGAAAGTGTAGTACCTGGTAAGCTTCTGGTCCTTCAGTATCGACATTGCCATGGAAAACCACGTATTGCATATCCGTCAAAGTACAAATCGTATCAAACAGAAGTTTCGGTCTATCCTTGCACCGAATTGTCACTACAGAATAGTCCTTATCTTGCCAATTAACAACATTCACGTTCGGCCTTTCTTTATCATCTGATCCATCACCTGTAGCGCGTTCATAGTCCCGGTCTGCAAACATCAACTGATGAAGCCTTCTTTCAGTATGAGTAACCCCGTGAGAAACCAACGTCTTAGCATCTCTCGATTTATTGCTACCTCTAAGTACATTACATAACAGTTTCTTGACCATAGTCAACCTCTCGGGGTCAGAAATTGCACCCCCGTTTTCGTCATCAGTAACTTGCATTATAGCCGCTGCTCGGGTGTTATGGGTCCAGACTTCAGCATTCACCACATTGCATCTTAGGTTGGTAAGGACAGCACTTACTTCAGATAGTAAACCTGGTCTATCACTTCCAATTAACTCAATTGATGTGTGGTCCATTCCTGTAGTAACCCCAACTGATCTTCTCATAGAAGAGGCAAAACAAGAATCTGGACCAAGTGACTGAAAATTTAAAACAGCCCCAAAAAAGCAGTCAGCATCAGTCTTAATAAATATAAACCCCGAATTGCACACAGACTACAACTCACCTTCATTATATAATCCAAGATTGGTTCTTCTGTAATTTTGTTCCCTTCTTGATTAGTGACATTGAACACTGCCAACAGAAGACAACTCATGTAAATTCCTTTTTTCCAAATTGAAAGTAAAAATGCTATATTAAATGAGATAAAAAAAAGGTAAAAAGTTTTTACCATCCATGAACCAACCACCATCAGAGCAAATATATGCCTTGGTAATAATAAGGTTAAGATCAGTAAGAACTTGTACCACCTCAAGAAGTATACCATGTTTATTAGCACTATCCACCTGAATCAAGAAACCAAAGATTCACAAAATTAGAAAAAATCCAATCAAATTTTCAAAATTTCAGAGTAAATCAAGACAACCAAAAACAAAAACATTACCTGTATAACAGTAGCATTTTTGCAAGATTCATTGTCAATTACCACTCTGACAGAAATAACCAATGAAGTTGGAGTAAATGCCATGAACATTAAGATTGAAGTGACAGTTAAAGATTAAAAAAAAATAGGTCGGTGCACTGTTTTCACGGCTCGAACCCGTGACACCAACTTTAGCAATTATGCCAAGGAGTTAAAGAAATAAAAAAAAATTAATAATAAGAATAATAACCAGTACCTTGGTGGATTCATTCTTCTAATAAATTTTTCATATTCATCATCCATTATGTTCTGAGAATAGCTCACAGTAGCTTCTGTGTAATAGGAAAAAATACAAGAAATCTTAGATAAATAAAGAGAATCAGTATTACCAATCACAAAGAAGATACTAGAACCTAAGAGTGAAGCAAGTAATTAACAATATTAAAAATAAAGCTTAAGTAATTAATAATTAAGACTAGCCCCAAAAAAAGACATAACAACAAACACTTCAAAAATTGTATAAACATTTCAAAACACATACAAAGAAACATAAAGCATACACAAATATCAAAATCCACCAAATCCCATAACCAAAAAAAAAACAAAAAAAAAAACTGAGAAAAGTTCCCTTTTTTTTTCTTCTCAGAACTCAAGAAAACATGACTTAGAACAAAAGAACAAGATGACCCACAAACACAAACACAAAGACACTTATGTTTTCAAAATTTAAAACAAAATCAATATTTTTGGAGCCCCATATGAAATCATAAGGTTTGGGAAGAACCAAAGAGCAGAAATGGCACGTACCCATTTTTACAATTTGTGAGGATTGGTGGTGAATTGGGTCAGCGAGATTTATGAGTTATGACTTATCAGAAGACCTCTCTCCGACCAACGATATGGAAAGTGAATCTTGACCAGCCCCTCTATTATATAATACTACTCTAGTACTAGTAGAATCAAAATAAAAAATTTATTTTATTATTTCTAAATAAATACATATACTATAATTGTGTGTATTTTTTCCTTATATGTAATATGCACCAAAATAAACAAGGTCACTATTGCGTTGGGATATGTAATGTTTTTATACTAGTAATCACAGATATTAAGTTCGAGTTCCTAAAAATAAAAATAAAAAACAAGAAGGGTTTCCCCTATAAAGATTTTACGGGTTGCCAATTCGAATTAGTAAAAATTCTAATATTGGTATAGGACACTAGGTGAAAAATTAGGAGTCATTTGGTTTGAATATGGTTTATGCCGGGTTAAGTTATGTTGGGAATAATTATTCTGGTATTATTTTTTATCCATTGTTTGGTATATTATTTTAAAAATAACAATTGCATAATTTCTAAGAAGAAAGTATAAGTTATCCCGCATCAATTATCCCACCGTCTACAAGATATAAGTCATTTCGGTACTAATTTTAATCCCGAATACCAAGTTTGCTAACCAAACACAGTATTAAGGTCATTATACCTTCTTATACCTCGTACCAAACGACTAAAAGAAAAAATTCTAAAACTTGCAACCTTCTAAAATACCATACACATGGCGGAGCTAGCATTATATATGCAGGTTCTGTCAAACTCATTAACTTTAGTTCAAATTTTGTATTTGTATTAATAAATTTATTTAATATTTACAAATTATCATTTTAGAACGAAATAACTTAAAGGTCTGGACTTTCGAAAACTCAATAACATTCAAATTTTGGCTACGCCTTTTACCATACACATCTCAACATTTTATTTAAAATACTTTGCTTTCTTTTTCCCTTTTACTTCATATGCATAAGAAAAAGATTAATTTATTTTTCCAGGTAATTAAGAAACTCTCACTTTCTGGCTTTCTAGTTTCAGTTTTTCTTCGAAATTCAGGTTTCAGTACTTAAAGAGAAAGCTCCCTAAATGAGGAGAACCAAAATGAGTGGGGTGGGTGGGTGGAATGGTATGAAGGGG
>ML271710.1:5326-25370 GCA_005239495.1 Nicotiana undulata | reverse complement strand
GAGTGGGGTGGGTGGGTGGGGTGGGAGGGAAGGGGGTAGGGGGTGACTCGGCGTACTTTAACGTTTGGTCAGTGAAGTTAGTTGAGTGAGGAGGCAGGGTAGAGCTAAAATGCGCTGGCAGTAAAATGCAATAATTTATAGTACTACATTCTAGGGTCAATTTTCATAAAGTCAAAAAGACGCCTCCAAGGTTCGTGGAAATTTATATTCAACGGAGTAATAGAAAAAAAGAATATTAGGTTCGATGTTTAAATAATTCAAATCAATAAATATATAAAATTTAATTATTTAATTATAATTATAAGTTAATATGCACTTGAACTATAATTTGTCAATCTGAAAGTTAATAATACTTTATTTCTATTAACTTTTTGATTTTCGACTTCAAATTCCTTTTATCAACTTCAATTCATTATATTGTTCACCCCTCTACTTAAATTGGTCTAAAGTTTTTTTTTTTAACAAGAAAAATGACATTTAACTTCCAATTACTATCTTTTATAACAACACTCTTCATTATAAAAGTTAAATTTTATCAGAACTAATTTTCATGTTATGTTATAATATATGTTTTATAGAACAATATTTCGTTATAACATTAAAAATATTCAAAATAAATAAAGATGTTATAGAGAGGTTTGACTGTATTTTCTTTCCCAGTTAATTAGTTATAAGTTCAATCTTAATTTAGAAGAAAAATAGATTAAGGAAAGTGATTGATTCTTATATGATCATGTCTAATGGGGTCACGTGACCTTTAATTTTTAGTCCATCATTTTTTTTAAATTGCACGTGACCCTTTGACATAATGATGATGGCTAGTGAAGATAATACTCATTAGTATGAGATACAGTTAATTTTGTTGGATCCTAAACAAAGAACAAACAGAAATTTTGGATTGCGTTAACGTACTCTAATACAGTAACTTGTTATTTGTGAACAATATAATAATCTCAACTCTCAATATCATATATACACTAGGTACAAGTGATATATACTTGCTCGTATTAAATATTTGTACCAAACCAATCAATTCAAGACGTAAATCTTATTGATTCAACTTTTAAGGTTCTTAATTGCACCTATTATATATTTAAAGTTATAAGTTTATATCTACTATCACTACTAGGAATTCAGCATAGTTTTTCAAAATACTTTATTTTAATTCTTTTCTTTTACGATACGGACCAACTTTGGTGGTTTTCTACGAACCACCGTTCGATTCCCAAATAATGTATTTTTTAGTTACACAATTAAAATACCGATCGACTTCGATTAGTTTTTTTCGGTAATTTTTTCTTTTTGGGAATGTAATTGACCAACTGAAATCGGTCGGAAAATACCGACCAAAGTCTGTCGGTTAGCTCTACCGACCTTACAATTACCGACCATCAAGAATCGGTCGGTTTTCGATCAATTTTTGCCAATTACCGACCAACATCAATCAGTTTTAGCGGTCGATTTTTCCCCTCTTTTTAATAGTGTATTTATTACGAGTTACTAAATTTTCACTCATAAATTTATACTCTGCATTGAAAGTACTGATTTAGTTGAACCCGATAACTCTAAGCTACATCCGTCCTCGAGGTAGATGGAACATGAAGAAGAATATTTATTCTCCCACATGTTTGATTTTAACATACAAAAAATAACAGAACAATGTATATAATTCGTATATGCAAGAGTATCTTTTTTCCTTCATTTGTAAATCAGATCCATTAGGTTTAAGTATAGGTATCTGAATTAAACTAACCTACAACACGCGCATTGCATGGGAGATTCCCAATTAGCTAGTTCATATGGAAATTACTTTTTAAAATTATATTATTTGTAGAAATATTAAAAAAGAGTAGTTCGGTGCAAAAAGCATCTCGCGTCTACGTAGAGTCCAAAAAAAGTCATATCCCAAGAGGTATGATATATGCAACCTACCCAGCACAAGCGTTAGTGAGATTTCACGACTCACGAATTGAACCCGTGAACTATATATCACTCGAAGACAATTTTTATCGTTACTAATTCAAAGCACCATTCTACTTGAATGATTGTAATATTAAAATAACACTAACTATAAATTATTAAGAAACTAAATAAAATTCTAGTCACCGTTCACTTTGCGTCTTTGCTCCCTAATCCTCGCTAAAAGTTCCCAGATAGTCGCGTTTCTCCCATTCCATTGCTACCCCTACAAAAATTAGTTAATCAACCTATATAGAATAGTGATTGACAACCAAGATACGTGGTGGTACGTACATAGGGGAGAATTTTTTTTTGACGGTCTAGAAATAAAATTACAATTTGTCTAAATATTCTTTAATAGAGTGAAATTTATCTATCGATTTATTTACAAGATTTAATTCTAGGTCAACTGTCTCCCGAAAACAATCTTTCTAACTGCACAAAATATATTGGGGTAAGATTCACAGGCAATTTCTAAAGAAATATGATGCAATTTCTAATGAGTAGCGCTTCTTCCATTTATGAACCATATGCGGCATGAATTTGAATTAGTTAAATCAATAGATATCGAG
The DNA here is from genome assembly GCA_005239495.1 of Nicotiana undulata. Taxonomy (NCBI): domain Eukaryota; kingdom Viridiplantae; phylum Streptophyta; class Magnoliopsida; order Solanales; family Solanaceae; genus Nicotiana; species Nicotiana undulata. The sequence continues at coordinate 22,839 of ML271710.1, read as the reverse complement.
TATATGATGGTTAAACCAAAACCAAAATAAATGTGACTGAACTTGGAGATAAATATATTTGTATATAAGACATAATAAAAAAGCAGAAATTACAAAATTATTATTCATCTGTAAGTAAAGAAATATGTTTGAATGGATTTGAGTGCCAGCACATGGTTTAAGCAGGAGGCAATAGGTCAATATATGACTGCACATACATATAAGCATGTCTTACGGGGCATGCTTGTTGCCCTTATTGTCTCCTCCACCTTTGCACATGCTTTCCTCTGTCAACCCATATTTCCTCTTAACCCATCCCTCCTTCTTTTTAATTTTTAATATTTTATTTTATTTTATTTTATGTTTTTTTGTGTGTGTGTGCGGGTTAGAAATGTCTATATATTTATAGGTAGATTAGCTCTCAGATACTACATTTGTTAGGTAGCGAAGACCCACATAAAGTTATTTAAAACGGGACAGTTCGGTGTAAAAGGTATTTCGCGTCACACATGATTAATTCGGGAATAAGCATACGCCAAGAAATATGATGTAAACTTTTTACCATAATATATATAATTAAGCATTCATAATTGTTTTCACAGTTCGAACCCTTGACTTATAGGTCAAATAAAAAAAAATTATTGTTGCTCTAAAACTCCCTTTCAACCATATAAGTTTGAACTCGATCTCTATGCTGGTGGAAGACACCAGGGGTATTCTGTGAATTCTTAGAAATGTGCGTGAATTGGCCAGGATGACACAATTACAAAAAAATAATTAAATTTAAGAGTTGGGGTATGGTGATATTCTGCACCATACTTGATACGATAACTTAAATTCTGAATTTGAAGTTACTATATCTTTTTGTCAATTAATCTAGTTACTTTACTTTTCCTTAGCAAATGTATTTGACGTTTAGTACATATATATTTTATAACAAATTTTGGGCTAAAATACATCAAGTAAGATTTGATTATATTTAAGCTATCTCGGGAGACTTGTAATGTATAACATATAATTATGCATAGAGCCAGATAAGCTAGTGTTATTTATTCTACATAATTATGTATAAGTAATTTAGATATGCAAACAACAAATTAAACAATTTAAAATTAAGGATAGAACTTACACACAAGCGCCTAGGATGTCATTATCCAAATATTAAATTTTTTGAATTCTGAATGCAGGTGTGGGGATGGCAACAAAATCATAGAAGTTGTCTTACTCAGTTTTGTAACATATTGTAGTTTTTTTTCTTCTTTAAATTCAATTAAGATCTTATGGTCCATGAACTACTTTTGGACAATTTCTAGCTTGAGTCGTTACTTTCAATATTTCTTTTTTAAAAAAAAATATAAAAACCTGGATTCTATGAAGTATGAACAATGATGAATAATTGTATATAGAATTTTAATAAAATATAGAGTTTGATCCAAAATTATTGTACTTTGTTGAAGCTGTAATTCTGGCTTCGCCTCGGTTCATCCAATCCTCTTTGTTGGAAATTTTCTTTTTTTCCAACGAAGTCAAAATTATTTTGTCTGCATCTAGTAAATGTTGAGTTTTTTTTTACTTATACGTGTATTTACTTCTTTATAATTGTTGAATTCCTTTTATGAAAATTCTGACTCTGCCCCGGGAGGGAGAGAGTAGTAATTTCTATCCCTTTACTAATACACTACAAAATTTCCCACTAGAGCAAGACATTAGTTACAGAAAATCCTCCCTCCCAACAAAACCTGTCGAGTGTACAACATATGAAATGAAAAAGATTCCTCAGACAAAATAACATGTTATCCTTAAAAAGAGTTGACTAAAAAATATTGTGGGAAAAAATGGAAGAGAAATTTCCATTGTACATAAAGAACATTTGCAAAGCTCAAGGTGTAGGACACAAACATATACAAACACCCACAGAAACATGATACTTTGCCTTCCATTCACCATAGGAATTTGAATTATTCCTCAATTGGAGAAGGAAATTAAAGTGGATATGGAGATTGGGTGTTTTCCACCCTGTTAGGAAGTGTCAATAATGGAGGTAATATATTGATATATGTATACCATAATGGGCACTTTGAAATGTGGCCTTTGCACTCTTTTTATTCATAATCTCTCTATCCGTACCGCTGTCCCTGGTAGGTTCAAATAGTCGTTCACTTAATTTTTTAAACTAAAAATAGTCGGTATAATAAATATATATATATATATATATAGATAATTTCTTTTTATATGATATGTGTATGAGGGGTGCATAATCAATGTTTCTATGTTCAAAGAGATCACAACTTTCAAGTGACTTTCCTAATCAACCTTGGCTTTTAGGATTGAATGACATGCACTACCTAAGAATGTACCAAATCAAATCAACATGAAAGAAAAAGAAGGAGAAAAGAAAGAGCAAATGAGTGATATATTCAACCATAATTCAATAAAAAAAAAAGAGATAGTTTAGATCATAGTCTACCCTAAATTTGTCTGTTTTAGACTAGAAAAAGGGCTTGTAGCAAACCATTAACCTAGAGATATGAAGATTCAAATCATAAAAAAGAAGTTATAAGTATTAGTCTAGCTCTATCTATTAAAAAAAAGGTTTAAAATAAGAAGTGAAGAACTATTTGTCGAGCTAGCTAGGTCAAAGCCTATCCGCCTATGTATATATTTGAACTTTATTAACTGAAATTAACTACTCATACATAAAAATATACTCATAGATTCATGTCCTCATTAATGTATCCAGCGCGACCCAACCAATTTTGTGACCTAAAGTCAAACTTTATGAGAGATTTTATTTTATTTCTGATTTTTTTAAAGTCTATTTTTCTAAATGCAAAATTATTAATAATTTTCTTATAATCAATTTCTCTTTATAAGTATTTCTCAATTGACAATATTCCTAATCTATTCAACCTCTCTTGAGACAATGTTGATTTTAAGACAAGATTTTATCAATTTTCATTTTGAAAAATTTCTTTTCGCCGAAGCAACGGTAACATGAGTTATTAACATTATTCTATAAGCAATATAAGCATTTGAAAAAGAATCAATTTTTTTATTTGATTGAGTAAATCAATTAAACCGTTATCTCCTAATTGTACTATTTTTTTTAATATTTTTAATAATCATCAATATCATATTGATAATATTCTTTAAGGAACATTCAAGATTAATGCAAATTTTTTCGAATTTTCATCATCTATAGTGATCTAAGTATTTTACGCTAAGAGAAAACCAAAAATATTTGCATTTGCTTCAAATTGTTCAAATCTATTTTGAAGTGAAAAATAACCTTGTCCACTATGTATAAAAAGTGATCAACTCTAAAGGACACTTCGAGAGATTTTGATATTTCATTATCAACATTCTTATTAAAGTGTTTCTTCCTATATATGAGACGTTTCTTATGATATTCGGATTCGATATTCATTTTAAATGCATTTTCTTTGGCAAGGAAATCATAGTTGTTTTAAGTCTTTCTTCTCTATATTTGTTAAAGAAAGAAATCAAACTTTTTCATACACAAAATATTTTTTAAAACTTATATTTAGCCTATTAGATGTAACAAAAAATGAGCCCTTACGAATGTGCGGCCTAAAGCAATTACTTTACATGCTTCAGGAAAGGGCCGCCCCCTTAATGTATCTCTACACTTAAAATTACTCCTTCTGGTCCAAAATAGATTTTCGGAATTTTTTCTTGTGATCCAAAATAAGTGATTTTTCCATATTACAAAAATGAATTAATTATTTTTTTTCTACATTGCCCTTATAGTAAATAATGTTGGAGTATGAGTGGAGGGTTTATGTAAGAGATAATAAAGATTAATATGATTAATTTAATTGCTAATTAATATTAAAAGATAAATTTTTCAATATGTGTAAAAACAAAAAAAATATTACTTATTTGGACCGGAAGGAGTACAATTTATATTATAACAAAGAATTATTTAAAAATGCTAGATCTTGAAATATACATCAACGCACGTGACTCGTGCCAGTTTTTTTAGCAGACCTTTTTCTCAAGTTTTCACGTTGTTCTGTTCCTTTCTTCTTTTTCTCACCTTCAGTTCCTGGCTGTTCGTACTGGTCAAGGGACATCCTAGATTTGTTGGAAAAGTGCCAGCTCATCCTCCACGTCAGAAAGCTAAGAAGTGACGTGTCATTGTCTGTAATTTCAGGCATCATCGTTTTTCTTTTCACAATATTTTCCTTGCTTTAAAGTAAAGCCACAAATATTGAAAGTTGACAATTAAATACTAATCTAAACTCAACTTTATTACAAAATCATTTTGCTTAAAGGGAAAAAAAGCATTTCCGGAAACCAAACAAACTCCAAAAAGTAATTTTTTAAAGTTTTTACTCAAATCACTCACAAAAATTTAAAAATAACTTAAATTATATTCATGTCCAAACATAACTCTAAAATCTTTAAATACAATTTTCACTTTAAAAAAAATTCACATTATTTTTGGTATTTTACAATTCTTCTGTCCAAACGCCCACTTGATTTCTCTCACATTTACCAAATGCTATTTCGAATTACTACCAACAACAACAACAATAGCCTGATGAGATCCCACAGATGGAGTTTGGGGAGGATAATGTGTGCGCATACCTTACCCCTACTCCAGGGAATAAAAATGTTGTATCCGGTATTTCCTTGGCACAAGAAGAAAAAAGACTGCTATTTCGAATTACTATCACATTTATTTTTTATTTCAACCATTTTTCTCTACCCTTTCCAAAAATGAAACTTCAGAAAAGTTTCGATAGACCAATACGTGAAAAATTAATCGATAGAGTTCTTCTTCAAAAGACTTGTGGTAGTCTTCAATTAAACTGATAAATTAATGATTAATATTCTATATGAAACATCACTAACAATTAGTACATCTGTTATAATATTTCAGTCGTATAATTGATGTAGTAATGACACAAAGAAAATAACAGCTTTCGAAAAGCACGAGGGTTTAACTTAAGATCAAATAATAGCTCACATGAACCATGCACGAGTGCTTAACCTAAATCACTAATTGGCAATTTAAAAGGCTAATGCATGGTCTCATAAACCAAAAATTGGCTCACAACAAACACGAGGGTACTTTTAAAAATTTCAAACATATTGTATACGGTAAAAATCGGGGTTACCCGATTTCTATATTTGGTCGAGACTAGGACGTTGGATCGAAGAGCTGAGGCACTGAGTTCGAGATCGAGGTCGGTATCAATCGAAACCAGGGGAGATAGACTTCAAGTAACATCGGGGATAACTTAGTAACAGAAAGAGCGAGATATCCGTGATTGGTCGAGGATCGTTGCGTGAATCTCGGAACGGATCAAATTAGAAGCGGTTAATTGGATGTTTATACGATTTCCTCTATAATTAAAGATATACCAAAATTAGGATTCCTCTACTATATAAAGAGGAGTTCCAGACATTTGTAATCATCATTATTCACTGAGAAAAAACTATACAATTCTTTCTTTCTTGCTTGTTACTGTTCATCAGAATTATTCCATCTTAATTGTTCTTGTACCACTATCACCTCGAGAGTAAGCTAATTAGAGGCTGGGGTTCTGTTCGCACGATGGTTTGATTTATTTCTATTTTAACTCTGTCATTTACTTATGCATTTATCGATTGGTATTGGGTGAAATCACATATCCTTAAAACTACATTATAAGTTTAATTGTTATCCAAATAGGGTAAACAGTTTGGTGCCCACCGTGGGGCTAAGGATAGCAGTGATTATTCAATACTGCTTCTGATAACACGCACTACTTTACACTTGTTCTTGTCAAGTATTTCTGTTTTCAGGATAAAGTATGTCAAACTCCCAAACAGCACACACACATGGTGATAATGGCCTCAGATTTCACGGGAAAAACGACAATGCAGTTGCTTCAGGGGTCGAGGTACCACAAGCTGATCTCGAGGGAGCACCAATTTCCAATCTAGTCGACGTCAGTTCGCATATCGCTCTTTATGCGAATCTGGGCGGACCCTAAAGGGGGGGGGGGGGGGTACGCAGAGAAGGCCGATCTGGTGGCCGAGGGACATAGTGCGGAGGAGATGGAGGAGTCAGCCTCCAAGTAATATTCGAGATGCTACATGCTCAACAAGCCGCTATTGCACAGCTACACAATCAGTATCGAACGCCGAATGAGGTCGAGCCGAAAGCCGCCCGCCGAACCGAAACAGTACCAGAAAGGTCGAATGCCAGTAAATTGGGGACTGATCCCGCAATAATGAAGATGCTCGATGAGCTCACCAAACTAATTGAAGAGGGAGATAAGAAAATTGAGTAAATGGTAAGAAAGTAGAAACGTACAACTCCTGGGTTGATCAGATACTGAGGGCACCACCAATTTTGAAAGGAATGGATTCAAAGAAATTTGTACAGAAGCCATTCCCGCCGAGTGCTACTCCGAAGCCTATTCCCAAGAAATTTTGTATGTCAGATATCCCTAAGTACAATGGGACCACCGATCCCAACGAGCATGTTACATCCTATACATGCGCCATCAAAGGTAACGATTTGAAAGATGATGAGATCGAATCTGTTCTATTAAAGAAGTTCGGAGAGACTCTATCGAAAGGGGCAATGATTTGGTACCATAATCTACTGCCAAATTCCATTGACTCATTCGCCATGCTTGCAGATTCTTTCGTAAAGGCACATGTCGGGGCCATAAAGGTTGCGACGAGGAAATCGGACATTTTCAAAGTAAAACAGAAGGATAATGAAATGCTTAAGGAGTTCGTATCTCGGTTCCAAATAGAACGCATGGAATTTCCATCGGTCACAAATGATTAGGTTGTTCAAGCCTTCACTCAGGGCTTGAATGAACGAAGTTCGATAGCATCACGTTAATTGAAGCAAACCATGATCGAATATCCGGCGGTGACCTGGGCCGATGTACATAACCGATACCAATCGAAGATCCGAGTCGAGGATGACAATTGGGAACTCCTTCCGGTTCTGTATAACGGACATGTCTGCAGGCAGAAATTAGAGAGATATCGATAGGGAACCTCGGTCGAACAGAGACCGATATCAACCATACAACGCAGACCACAGGAACGGCGGTCCCGAACGCAATTCCACTCGAAACGATCGAAGGAGCGATCGAGTAGATTCTCGGGACTTATGAGCAAAAGTGGTTTTGATAAGCACGCTGATCCCACAGAGGCACCTCGATTATCGTCGTATAACTTTAATATCGACATATCAGGGTATTGTATCAGCAATTGGAAGAATCAAAGATACTAGATGGCCCAGACCCATACAGACTGGCCCTTCCCAAAGAAATCCCAATCTGATGTGCAAGTATCACGGCATGCATGGCCACAAAATCGAGGATTGTAGGCAACTGAGAGAGATGAGGTAACCCGTCTATTCAACGAGGGTCATCTTCGAGAGTTCTTAAGTGATCGATCCAAAAAAGGACGCAAACAGGAAAAATGAACAAGAAGATCCAACATGTGATCCATATGATCGTCGGCGTGTTCGCTATTCCACAAGATCCCGTGTTCAAACGCACTAAAGTATCAATTACTAGGGAAAAACGGACCCGAGATTATGTTCCAGAAGGATCCGTATCATTAGACAGCGAGGAAGCATAAGGAATTTCTAAACCCCACAATGACACTCTAATAATTTCTATCTTTATGAATAAAATTCAAGTTAAGGATATTTTAGCGTATCCAGGTAGCTCGGCAAATATCATCTAATCGAGGGGCGTGGAACAGCTCGGCCTATAAGATCAAATCGTGCGCGCAACTCGGGTCCTGAATGGTTTCAACATGGCCAGTGAAACAACTAAAGGAGAAATCATTCGACCGGTGAACGTGGCTGGAACTATTTAAGAAACCAAGTTCCATGTAATCGATGGCGACATGAGGTACAACGCCCTACTCGGGAGGCCCTGGATTCACAATATGAGGGCATTCCCTTCAACTATCCACCAAATGATGAAATTCCCAATGCCGGACGGGGTGAAAACGGTATATGGAGATCAACATGCTGCAAAGGAAATGTTCGCGGTCGATGAGGTAATACTGATATCGGCGCTTTCGACAACAAATAGATCGGAGGTGAAAGGAAAACAGGGGGCCAAATAGCAACCACAGTCACCATCCCCAACTCAGTTAGAAAAACAGGGAGTGGAAGAGGAAAGCGACGATTATTGGATCCCTCGATCCTTCGTTATTCCCGAAGATTCCGATGCCACCAAATCAACAGTCGAGGATCTAGAGCAGGTCATACTGATCGAGTACCTGCCTGATCGAAAGGTAAACCTGGGAACGGGGTTAACCCCCGAACTCAAGAGAAAACTCATTAAATTTCTTATTGATAACATGGATGGTTTTGCTTGGTCCCACTTAGATATGTCAGGGATCCCACCAGATATAACAACACATCGATTGAGTCTGGACCCAAAGTTCAAGCCAGTAAAACAACATAGAAGGCCCCAGTCCGAGGTAAAACACGCATTCATCAAGGACGAGGTAATTAATCTTCTCAAAATAGGATCCATTCGGGAAGTAAAATATCCTGAATGTTTTGCGAACATAGTTGTAGTCCCTAAAAAAGGGAACAACGGATGTGTGTAGATTATAAAGATTTAAACAAGGCATGCCCCAAAGACTCTTTTCCTCTGCCTAACATTGATCGCATGATCGACGCCATGGCCGGCCACGAGATCCTTAGTTTTCTCGACGCCTACTTCGGGTACAATCAAATTCAAATGAACCCGCAGGATCAAGAAAAGACTTCATTCATCACTAAGTATGGCACATATTTTTATAACATAATGCCTTTTGGGCTAAGTGCTGGTGCTACCTACCAACTCCTAGTAAATAAAATGTTCGAAGAACAAATAGGTAAGTCAATGGAGGTATATATTGACGATATGCTAGTTAAGTCCCTGCGCGCAGAGGACCATTTGACACATTTGCAGAAAACCTTCAATATACTGAGAAAATACAACATGAAGCTCAACCCCGAGAAATGTGCTTTCGGGGTCTGCAAGTTCCTCGTCTTTATGGTGTCAAATCGGGGGATCGAGATCAACCCCGATAAAATCAAGGTTATCGAAGACATCACAATCATGGACAACGTTAAATCAGTGCCAAGGCTGACATGGCGGATAGCCTCCTTAGGCCGATTCATCTCGATATCGTCAGATCGCAGTCATAGGTTCTTCTCACTACTCAAAAAGAATAACAATTTCGTCTGGACCCCGGAATGCCAGTAGGCGTTAGAAGAACTAAAATGGTACCTCTCGAGTCCGTCATTACTTCATACTCCAAAAGAAAATGAAAAGCTCTACTAATACTTAGCAATCTCGGAAGTCACGGTAAGTGGTGTCCTAGTCCGAGAAGAGCAAGGTACACAATTTCCCATTTATTATGTTAGTCGAACTTTAGGCAAGGTCGAAATCCGATACCCGCACTTAGAAAAATTGGCACTTGCTTTAATAAGCGCCTCTAGGAAACTAAAATCATATTTTCAATGTCACCCAATATGTGTGATAACCACTTATCCTTTTCGTAATGTTTTACATAAGCCCGAGCTATCGGGCCGAATGGCCAAACTGGCCGTCGAACTCAGTGGGTATGATATCGAGTATCTACCCTGAACCGCCATCAAGTCTCAAATTTTAGCAGACTTCGTGGCCGACTTCACGCCAGCCCTCGTACCTCGAAGTCGAAAAAGAACTTTTGATAAAATCGGGTACATTAGGGGTGTGGACCCTTTTTACATACGACACTTCGAATGTGAAAGGGTCCAGGCTAGGTATCATTTTGAAGACGCCCACGGGAAATACAATTAGGCAGTCTATCAAAACTTCTAAGTTGACTAACAATGAGGCCGAGTACGAGGCCATGATTGTAGGTCTCGAACTAGCTAAAATCTTGAGAGCGGAAGTCATCGAGGCCAAATGCGACTTCTTACTGGTGGTAAACCAAGTCAACAGAACCTTCGAGGTTCAAGAGGATCAAATGCAAAGGTATTTGGATAAATTGAAGGTAACATTACATGGTTTTAAAGAATGGACTTTGCAGCATGTACCTCGAGAGCAAAACAGCTAGGCTGATGCCCATGCGAATCTGGGATCATTAGTAGAGGACGACGAAATCAGCTCGGGGTTGTCGTACAACTCTCAAAGTCAGTGATCGAAGAAGTCCATGCAGAAATAAACTCCACGAGCCTAACCTAGGATTGGAGGAATAAATATATTGAGTATTTGAAAAAAGGTAAGCTCCCATCGGACCCTAAGGAATCAAGGACTCTACGAACAAAAGTTGCTCGATTCACATTGACTGAAGATGGAACATTATACAGAAGGATGTTCGATGGACCATTCACAGTATGCTTGGGACCAGGGGACACCGATTATGTTCCACGAGAAGTTCACGAGGGTACTTGCGGGAATCACTCCGGTGCGGATCGCTAGTTCACAAGGTCATCAGAGCAAGATACTATTGGGCCAATATGGAGAAAGACACTAAAGAATTCGGGCGAAAATGCGATAGTGCCAAAGGTATGCACCAATGATCCACCAACCCGGAGAGAAACTTCATTCAGTCTTATCCCTATGGCCATTCATGAAATAGGGAATAGACATTGTCGGCCCTCTTCCATCGGCCCCAGGTAAAGCTAAATTCATTTTATTTATGACTGACTATTTCTCTAAGTGGGTCGAAGCACATGCCTTCGAGAAAGTGAGAGAAAATGAAGTTATAGACTTCATCTGGGATCACATCATATGCCGATTCGGGATACCTGCCGAGATTGTATGCGACAATGGAAAACAATTCATCGGCAGCAAAATAACAAAGTTTCTCAAAGATCACAAGATAAAAAGGATCTTATCGACACCGTATCATCCTAGTGGAAACGGACATGCTGAATCGACAAACAATACCATCATTCCGAATCTGAAGAAAAGATTGAACGAAGCCAAGGTAAAATGGAGAGAAATTCCACCCGAAGTCCTTTGGGCATAACGAACAACGTCAAAATCCAATACGGGGGCAACACTGTTCTTCTTAGTATATGGCATCAAAGCCTTGATCCTAGTCGAAGTTAGGGAACCCATCGCCAGATTTTGATACGCAATGGAAGAGTCAAATCACGAGGCTATGAGTACGAGCCTTGAACTACTAGATGAAAAACGGGAAGCCGCCCTCGTTCGAATGGCCGCACAAAAATAACACGTCGAAAGGTATTATAATCGAAGGACCAACCTTCGCCACTTCAGAATCGGAGACTTAGTTCTTAGAAAAGTCACCCTCAATACTCGTGACCCTAACGAAGAAAAACTCGGCCCAAATTAGGAAGGACCGTATCAAGTCCTCGATATTGTCGGAAAGGGATCCTACAAGCTTAGCACGATAAACAGTGAGCAACTACCAAATAATTGGAACATGTCACTCCTCAAACGATATTATTGTTAAGGTATGACCTTCTCCTTTTTCATTTACATTTTACACTAGCTTATTTTCAGGTGTTCAAGCAAAGGCATCGAAGTTCCCCTCAAGCAGGAAGATATCATATTTTAAAGCACGCGTTGCACTCTTTTTCCCTTTGACCAGTTTTTATCCCAAATGGATTTTTCCAACAAGGTTTTTAACGAGACAACCATTATTCGTGCTAACTTAGAGTATACGAGGTTTCTTTACAATCAATCTCAAATACTGGGGGGGGGGGGGGGGGATCACCCTCGGATGTTATGTTTTCAAGGAAAATACTTCATGTCAACAGGGTCTTGGTAGGAAAACTTTGTAAAGGACCAAAAGGTTGAATTCACCGTGTACGTATAGATTACTCGATCCCTAATGGAAAAACATGTACGCATGTATGAACTATTGAAAGAAGTACTTTTCCTTACCAGATGTCCTGTGCCTTAATGAAATTTCTACTTTACAAGTTCCATACTTTTGATTTCTTGTGAAAATTGGCTCAAGGGCCAAGTACAATTACACTTCAAATGATCAACCCCATACTCGGGGACTGCCGGCGAATAATCGACATGTTCGAACTATTAAACTTCGAGATCATAAGACCTCAAAGAGGCAACCCTCAATTTTATAGGCCAAGGCAACCCTACTTGGGGACTAACACTTTGAACAAGTTCAAAGTGTTATTGGGAAAATAAGCCCAAGAGGCAAATCCCAAGGCTATGGTTGAACTAACACGGCTCGGAGACGTCCGAATTCTGCAATAAAAATAGGCCTTCAAATTCTTTTGAAAACCGGTTAAAAAGGGCTACCCTTGACAAAATAATAAAAGGGCTTCGATAATATCGGCCCTCAAAAAACTTTAAGAGGTATCGAACTGTTTAAATACAAATTTGTGCTAAGGCATAAAAAACAAAGGGTTTCGATAATATCGAAAAATCCAATGAGTAAAAACTTCATGCTAAGGCACAAGGAAATTCCTATATGTAAAAACTTTTCAACCGAATGGAGGAAAAAAAGCCATTCTTCTGAGGCCATATCGGCCTGATTCGAGAGCATAATGGCCATTATATTTTTGAGTTCGAGAGTCCAGTCTCACTCAACTAAAACCTAAGGGTTTTACTACTTCGAGTTTGAGCAAGAGCTCGCTCGACTATAAAGGCAGTGTTAGTTTGGCTTCGGCCAAGTTGCCTAAAATCAAAAGTTGTAAACGTATTATTCACCAGACATGAAGTATATAAAAGTTTTACAAGGCACAAAGTGAATTGAAATTATCACAAGTCAAAATATGAGATGAAATTCAAAATGAAACATTCTTATATATATCAACAGAGGTATTTACAAAGGATTGATCAGATCCTACACAAAGAAAAAAGAAAAGAAAAATACAAGTGCCCTAACTATGTTCGGGGGTGACTCCCTCCTCGGGGGAAGTTTCTTCCTCAGGACCCCCATCATTATCGGACCCACTCTTGCTACCTTCATCGTTATCATCATCGTCGGAAGAGGCAAGTAGCCTGGCATCGGCTTCATGCACCTTTTCCTGAGCTATCTCCTCAGAAAGGTCAAAACCTCGGGCGTGAATCTCCTCGAGGGTCTCTCTTCGAGATTCGCATTTCGCTAGCTCGACAGTCCATTGTGCTTGATCGGCAGTCTCCGTCAGTTGTGCTTGGGAGGCCTCGACATCAGCTAGATATATGGCCACCGACTTGTCGGCCTTGGCCTTTGCTTTTTTGACCTCATCTTGGGCCTTTGCGAGTTCAACTTCAAGCTCTTCGACCCTATTAGCCTGAACCGAGTACTTGTCCTTTGCACTTTGAGTTGGACTTCAACCGACGACAATTGAGCCAAGGCAGTTTCCTTCTCAGCAGCAAGGCGATCCATGCCTTCCTTCTACTTGTAGCAGTCAGCTTTCGCCTGATCGACCCGCTTCCGGAATAGCTTGATACTCTCGATCTTTTGCTGCAACTATGACATTGAAACATTAGATTCCGCCCTTGAATCGAGCCCATGGTTTTTCTAGAGATTCTTTACCTGCTCGTTCAACTCGTCTTCCTCCTTACGGTCTCTGGCCAAATCAGCTCGGAGGTCCTTGATCTCCTCGTCCTTCTGCCCACATAGAAGTTTGAGAGCTTTCCTCTCCTGTGAAAGTCTTTGGAGATCATCCTCACATTGGCTTAGTTCGACCCGAGAAATAGAGAAAACCTGTATGAAAAAAGAAAGGAGTTATGAAAAGAAAAGGAAAAATGAAAGAAAGGTTCATCAACAAAATTTATACTTACTCAACTCAGAAGACGTTGGGCCTCTTCGAAGAGGTTGGATGCATCAGTGAGATCGGAGGAATCATCGACCTCGGTAAAGCAATCTCGAAAGGGATCCTCCCCACCGGGGACTCCTCCTATATCGGGAGTCCTTATGGCTTGTGCATCCCTTTTGATCTCTTCGGAAAAAAAAGATAGAGATGGTGAGTGACCTGTTTTTACTGCCTCAAGCGAGTCACTCGGGGCGCTCTGTTCAGCTCTAGGGGTCTCAGGACTAGCCCCCTCTGGTATAATCGAGACAGCCTCGACCTCAGATGGTCCGTGGACTTTTCCCGAAACTTCTTCAGCACGATGCAGGGCCTCGTCAACCGCCGCCGGTTTAAAAGCCTTGGCGGTCTTGGCAGTCTTCCTCACTCGGGTCACCAGCACCGAGTCACCACCCTCATTTCATCATCTTCCTCTTCTTCTTCTTCTTCTTCTTCTTCTTCTTCTTCTTCTTCTTCTTCTTCTTCTTCCCTTAGAGTTTGGACTGACTCCAAAGTCAGAGGGATAACGCTCCCCTTGGGTTTCCAAGCTGCTTTCTTTCTGGGTTTAGGGTCCTCGGATGTCGATACCCTCTTTCTCTTATTGTCCTTCCCTGACTTCGGAGCTGAGGCCATAGCCTCTACCTCACTATTCGGAGCCCTCAAGACTGCATCTTCGTTCAGACCTACATAAGAAAAGACTAAGTGAGTAAAAAGAAATATAACCAATGCCTCAAGTATGAGAAAAGGGAAACTTACCATGGTTCTTTGCTTCCCATTGGCCTTTTTCCAAGTCGCGCCAACAACGCTCAGCATAGGAAGAAGTCGAAGCTAGCCTTCGTACCTAGTTCTCGAGGTCAAGGACCGCTCGAGGCATCCAAGCAACCGCTTCACGATGAAATAAGTTATTAAATGAAGCAGAAAATGAAACATAACATGAAAACCAACGAGTAAAGTGCTACTTACGCTTCGGGTTCCATTTCTCAGGAAACAACATTTTATCTTTTGGGATGAGATCACAAGTCCTCAGCCGAACGAACCGACCCATCCACCCTCAGTCCTTCTCCTCGTCGATGCTCGAGAACAATGCCTTGGTCGCTCGACGTTGTAGTTTGATCAACCCTCGAAAGATTCGAGGGCTGTATAACCTGATGAGGTGATCGAGGGTGAACGACAACCCCTCAACTTTGTTGGTGAAGAACCGGAGCATGATAACAGTACGCCAAAAGGAAGGGTGTATTTGGCCCAAAGTCACCTGATATTGAAGGCATAAGTCAATGATGACTGGATAGATGTGGCCCAACGTGAAAGGATAAGTGTAAACACTTAGATACCCTTTCATATGGGTAGTAATGCTCTCTTCAGAGGATGAGATCTCTACCACTTTGTCCCCGTAATTGCAATCCCTTTTTATCTTCTCGAGATACCCCACGGTTATCAAGCAGATATACCTCGATACATGCTCACATCGACCAGGGACCGATGGAGGGTTCTCGGTTTTAAAGTCAGATTTAAGAACGCACGGGCTGGGAACACACTCCTCAGGGAGCGGTTCCATCGGCGTTTTATCACCGGCCGGCCGTGAAGAGGAAGAGGAAGCTTTTTCCTTATAAGCAACCGTTTCTGATGTTTTAGCCATTGTATGGGTTAGAGAAAGAGGAAGATAATAAGGTTTGGTGGTTCGAAATTAGCGGTGATGACCTAAGGAGTAATGAAAGAGAAGAGCTTGAGAGAGATAAAAGCTTAAAATAACAGATGAAGATGAAAGTAAAGTTTGATTTAATGAAAAGAAGTCATATTTATGGATTTACGGTGACGGTTCAACGACACTAGTGGCCGACCGCCAACTGACGCTCATAAATGGTTTGGGGAACTGTACTGATGGGACGTTTCGGTCACTTCCATCGCTTACATCACGAGGATGACATCATTGTCTATCGAGATCAGAGAAAAATCGAAGGCTCAGTTCGTTTCTTATCATTATATTCCAAGAAATGAGGAGACTGTCTGTATACGGTAGAAATCGGGGCTATCCGATATCTTTATTTGGTTGAGACTCGGACGTTGCATTGAAGAACTGAGGCACAAAGTTCAAGATCGAAGTCTCTTTCGAGATCGAGGTCGGTATCAATCGAAATCAGAGGAGATAGACTTCGAGTAACATCGAAGATAGCTTAGTAATAGAAAGAGCGAGATATTCGAGATTGGCCGAGGATCGTGGCGTGAATCTCGGAACAGATCAAATCAGAAGCGGTTAATTAGCTGTTTATACGATTTTCTTCTGTAATTAGAGATATACCATAATTAGGATTCCTTCACTATATAAAGAGGAGTTCCAGTCATTTGTAATCATCATTATTCACTGAGAAAAAGCTATACAATTCTTTCTTTCTTGCTTGTTACCGTTCATTAGAATTATTCCATCTTAATTGTTCTTATACTACTATCACCTCGAGAGTACCATAATTCGAGGCTGAGGTTCTGTTCGCACGCTGCTTTGATTATTCTATTTTAACTCTGCCATTTACTTACGCATCTATCGATTGATATTGGGTAAAATCACATATCCTTAAAATCACAATATAGTTTAATTGTTATCCAAATTTTAGGGTAAACACATATATTGCTCAATCTGGGAGTTACGTTATTGATTTTGCATATCGATTTCTTCTAAATTAAAGTTGTAGATAGCTACATATGAATTATTATTTTTTTGTCGAGAAAAGTAGCTATCTCAATTAATAGCCTGTTTGGCAAGCATCTCCAAGTTCAAAAGTATTTTTTTTTTAATTATAAAAAAGTGTTTTTTTGTTAAATTTGAAGTGTTTGGTCAAGCTTTCTGAAGAAAAAATAGGTTCTGAGGAGAAGTAGAAGCAGTTTTGGAAAAGTAAAAAAAGTAGTTTCTTCCCAGAAGCATTTTTTGAGAAGTACTTTTGAGAAAAATACACTTAAAAGTACTTTTTAAAATATTGGTCAAACATTAATTGTTGCTTAGAAGTACTTTTTAAATTAATTAGCCAAACACGAACTGTTTCTCACCAAAAGTACTTTTAGAAAAAATACATTTCAAAATAAGCTGATTTTTCCGGTTTGGCCAAACGTGCTCTACAAGTACGCATAATAATTTCACATGACTTGTTTCTGATTTGTATTGGATTACTGAGGAAACTTTTATTACAAGCTAAGTAAGGTGTGTTTAGTTTTTCTAACCCTTTATAATATAATAACATATCATGATTTCCACGCACTAGCTAACATTTTAAAATTATTTCCATATTTCGTAGGTTTACTTATATATTACTTTATCATCAAGAGACAAGGTATAATCAAGGATTAATATTACTCTAAGAATTAACTCAATGAAGCTTGGTTAAATTATTATATATATATATATATATATATTTTTTTTTTTTTGAACCCTGTATGTTGGGAATTCTAAGCCTTTTTCATATTTTCAGTATTGTCTTCATAACTCACTGAACTGACTAATATAGTTTCGCGCTGCTAGTAGGATTTCGCCCTAAAGGTGAAAATGCTCCTTAGCAGGAATTTTGATTTATTCACATGATTCAAACTCAAGATCTCTGGTTAAATGTATATCGATTCTGACACCAAGTTCATCACTGAAGGTCTAAATATTTTTCATTAATTCTGTCAAACTAAATAGATATAAGGAGAACTAAAAGATTAAACGCATGTAACACACCTGCACACAACATGGTATTCTGTGAAAGTAACAGAAAGGATACTCTTTTAACATTTGTAACCCCCACCCCCACCC
>ML271707.1:1057-22164 GCA_005239495.1 Nicotiana undulata | reverse complement strand
CTCATTTAACCATTTCGATTTCAAGCCTATCAACTCTAACACATTAATAATAGAATAATCAACCTATAATAATCCACTAACAACAGTTATAATACAGGTTTTACGTAACGACAGACCGGGTCGTTACATCTATGGTACACTTAAAGCGTATAGACAAATCGGTTCAAATAAACTTCTTGATAAAGAAGATGAGCAAATGATCAAAATGATCATTATAAAAGAGGCAAGTGATCTAGAAGATCACATGACATAACACTTCATAAAATTTCAGGAGAGATTCAGGTACCTGAATATATTAATGAAGAGATATCTATGTTATGTCTTTATGAAAAAACAAAATATTGGAACCGATATAAAATGTTCGTCGACGACATCTATCATAGCGCTAAGTATAGATGAGGGTCTTAAGTTTATCGAATACAGACACAAAAAAAATTGGCCTAATGGAAGAGACACAATTCTAATAGAATTGGTTTCATATGAAATACATGTAATTTTGGACATGTAGTTCAAACACTCGAAAGTATAAAGTCAATGATGTGTGCAATCACTTTCATGTATCTTATATGTTTGTCATGACATGAAAACTTGATGCAAATCTAAAGTCTATTTTATATGGCTTATATGACTTAACTTATATGACAATCCCTAAAGGATATTACTTAAAGCATATAGAATTTTTGGTCATGAAGTAGTACATCCTAAGTGCAATTTGTGCACATTTGCATCTTGCTATAACTATAAGCATGATAATGAAATAGCGAGGATTTTCAAGGTGCAACATATTTGTTGGAGTTAATATGGATGATTTATTCATCAAATCTCTACTGATGTCAACCTTCAAGAAGTTAGTGCACAAGATCGAGATGCGAAGGCTCAAGGATGTGAATTGATGCTCTCGTCAGGGGGAGTTAATGCATGTTGCACTCTTTTTCCCTTACACGATTTTGTCCCACTGGGTTTTCCTTGCAAGGTTAATGAGGCAACCAAAAGGCGCATTTCTAAACATGTGTACTCTTTTTCCTTTTCTAGAATTATTTTCCCATTGGGTTTTATTTTAGTTAAGGTTTTAACGAGACACATTATTTGTTGAATAAACATTCAAGAGGGAGTGTTTGGAATTCTATTTAAGGCGAATGTCTATATTTTAGAGAGATCTCAGTGATTTTACTTAGTGGCTAGGTCACTATTTTCCTATAAATAGAGGGGTCCTATTCCATTGTAATTAATCCTAAAATTCAATAAGAATTCGCTCTCTCCCTTTCTTTACAATATTGTTCTTCTTCTTCTTCTATTATTTCATAACATTGATAAAATTATCAAGGGAAAGAATCGACGAGATAAGTGTTTCCAAACAGAAGCCTGTGATTGAAAGTGTAAGGAGAATTTCAAACTGACTTCTTCTTCTCCTCCGCAAAAGATGTGCCTTTTGTAAAATCAGCTCATCGATTTGGCCATAAATTTGGGCAATTATTTTTAATATTTGTTTTGAAAATATAGTTTGTTCATGAATATCAGTTTTTAAAAAAATTCAGAATTTTCTTAAGTTCCCCAAAATTTGGTTTATTGCAGTTTTTGGGTGAATAATTCTTCCATTCACAAAACTTCAATGTCTTTTCAATAAAATGCATGTCCAAATACAATTTCAACTTTTAAAATTGATTTTCCAACAATATTTCATTATATTTTTCAAGTTTCAACCAAATTTATTCCAAACACTAGCTAAAAAATAAGGAAGTATCCTTGTCACTGCGACTCCAAAAGTTCAATCTACCTCTCTTTTTTTAATGAGAGTTTACAAATTGAACACTAAGCACCACTAATCGTAGAGCGAAACAAGTTCAAACAAATCAACTAAATTCATTGCTTGCAGCTCGATCCACAGGTATACATGGAAAAAATATACTTGTATATGTATGTATGTTAGGCTCATTCTCAAGACCAACACCAAACAAAACATACCATCCCTCGTACATTTGCTGGATTACTTGGATATTTTGTTTTCACCTGGATTGTCATTTCAACAACATTGACTCATTTCTACCGTGCGCTGTCATCTCCAACATGATGAAGGTCTATGACCAACTTGCAAAGTCGCTAAACTAATTGTTTTCAACTTGAACTATGTATACATTATGCTCACATAATAAAATCTTAGTACTTATTTTGAACCCATCGGCTCTAGATCTTAAATTCACCTCTACCTAGTTGATCGGGAGAAATTCAAATATATTCAGATTTACAAGTGGTCATTCAAAAATAGCCACACTTTCAAAAGTAATCGAAATTTAGTCATTTTTCATGTAAAGATAAATTTGACCGAAAATATTGTTCAAAATCCGAAAAATACTCTAGTGTATTATACTGGAGTTCAAGCATAAGTATACTGAAACTCCAGCATAATATAATGGAGTCCCAACAGAAGTGTACTAGAACTCCAGCATAATATACTAGAGCTCCAGCAAAGTATACCGATCCTGTATAATATGCTAGAAGTTCATACACAGGTGCTCGAATCTCCAGTATATTATGTTGAAACTTCTCGCGTGTTGGAATTCCAGCATAATATGCTGGAAGTTCATACACAGGTGCACCGAACTCCAGTATATTATGCTGGACCGGTCTCTGTTGCAGCAAAATAGTGGCTATTTTTCAATAACTTGGCAAACGCTGGCTATTTTTGAATGACCAGTCCAAAAACTGGTTAGCCCGCGCTATTTTTACTAGTTGATCTTGTCGGATCCTTCCTTTATATACCTTATTAGTAGTAAGCGGACATGGGCCACTATCTGATTTTCATTAATGAAAAGCATCTCTCTTTTGTCATAATTTGACATTGGAAACATAACACTGTACAATGCAAAGCCTGCAATACATCTAATCTACATTAACCATGAGAGTTCATAATCTGTATTATGCTATTCCTCCTGTGACCTTTTTTTGTATCTAAAAATCTCAATCCTATTAATGCCAACAAATTAGGGAAGACACATAATATAACATCACCAACAACTTGGGCTAGAAAGATAATACAATCTCTCTGTTAGTACTCATACCACCTTGGGTTGGATCTGCTCAAAGTCAAAAACCTCAAACATGAGGCGTCTTACATCCGGCTTTCCATATATAGCATACGAGAGTCCGTGAATAGCTTGTTGAACAGAAGTTGTCGCTGGATTCCTGAGCCTACGGTTGTGCTCGAATGCATCCTGAACTTCCTCGCTATAAATGATAAAGCGATGGAGATACTTTTCTCGCAAGTATCTCCCGCAGAATTTGTTCATCAAGATACGTCGGTGTTTCTCTTGCAACCATCTCCCAGGAGCGTCGAGATGCTTCATCAATAACCTTTCCGCCATTACCAAATCCTGTACCACAAGAAGGAAACCATCAACTATTGCTACCACCGAACTTGAAAGAAAACTGTAATGCTTGTGCAGACAGGGTAGGCATGAGTGTCCATTCTTGATTTAAGATCGTTATTTAACTAGAGTAAACCGATAATTTTTCCTGTCGATGGACAGGAAAGTGGCTTCTTTTTCCTGTATTGAGATCGTCACCCAAATACAAACCAGAAAATGGTATAAAAGAGAGCAATGCAACCAAAGAAATCTGACTGAAACATTACAAGTACCTAAAAGGGCTAAAACATTGTCACTGAGCTTTTTTAGAAGTTAAGCTCTTTCTACCTTTATGAATTTTACACTCTAACCAATGCTTGATTAACAATGGACGGACTGCTTTTACGAAAAAGCAAACAATTACCTACTCAGCAATTTTAAGGAAGGATAAAATACTACTTTCCATAATTTTAGGCAGAGTGGGTAGTCAGTGGTCGTCAAACTAAGATGTAACTAACTATAAGCCTATTATATTGGACACGAAGAAATGGACGATTGTGGAATCTTCAAACATAGCACTTTTGCAGCTAAACTGGTGAACCAACTTGGGATGCTGAGACCCACGGTGCAAGTGCTACTATCCCTAATTGTTCAGTAAGACATCATGGTTGGACAATCACTGAACCATTGTATTTGACATGGATCTTTGTCCACAAGAACAAGCAAATCCAGGAAATCCATACGATACGATCAAGATTATCAGATCCTATGCAAAAAAGATATTCTCTCTTCTTTTAATAGCTGAAAGTAGCTTCTTCAAGAAACTACCGACGAAGGGTACAGACTATATACCTTCAGTATATATAAATCCAAAACTTCAAATGGACCAAATAAACCAACTAAATCTCAATTCTATCCCTTTCACACAGCTATGTAATCCCGTACAACAATCTTTCCTGTTTACAGACATTGCCACACTCTATAGCTCTAGCTCTAAGACGAGGATTTGGTTATTAAACCCTAAGAGGAGCCCATAGACGGGTGAGTTCATCTTCTACAGGAGATAGAAAAACTGCTTTATGGAGAGGTCAAGGAGTGCACTACCATCTTCCAATGAAGTTCTAAAAAACCCTTTCAACACTTCTCACAAGATCTTCTGGTTAAGTTCTATTCCAAAGTTAGAATGTAACAAAACTTCGATGCCTCTTGGGTTCCCTTTTTATGTCTGAAGCAACATCGTTACCTGATTGTATTATTAGTTATTACAGCCCATTTACGGATTCTGTAAAACAATGCTTTGCCACCTGAACTTATGGCTCATAGATCAGAAATCCATTAATATTTAATCAAATAATAATTACAGAGAACAGTATCCCACATAAATTAGTTAAACATGTTTTTACCTGTCACTCACTTGTTTTTCTTTTGAGGTATTTCCCAAAACTTTCTACAAAGAAAGACAAACTGCTTTCCTTTGATGAATTTGTAAACGACAATAACAGATATAATAAGTAAGTATAAATATACTATCTATGGGCTTTTGGGTAAATGAATATAAAGTTCATTGTTTAGAGTACTATCTTAATCTATTATTAACGTTCTTGCTTCATATTTCCGATACTGAAAAAACGGATAATTGGAGCTGAAGTTATTTATTGGTATTTTTCAAAAAAAAAAATCATTCAAGATAGTGAAGCAAGTTTCGTTTTTCCTTTTTGATTAATAATGAGCTGAGGTGACATACAAAGCAGAATACAGATACGCTCTCAGGCTGACTTAAGCATTCTGAACTAGCTTATGCGCCATAGACGAGCACAACAACAACAACTATGCCTCAATCACAAGCAAGTTGGGGTCGGTTTTATGAATCCTCTTTGGCCATGCCGTTCCATTTAAGCTCATCTCAGATGCACATACCACAAAAGTGTATCATACTCAGCAGAATTTTATACATGCACAGGCGAATAGGAGTTCCTGACTCACAGCTAGCTTATTTTAGCCAATCGTTTGCAGCATATTAGCTTGCTAACTATTTCCACTTTATTATCAGAAAACTAATTTGAAAAATAGTACCTGAATTTTTTGGCCAAGGTATTCTAGCCGCTCATAGCAAAACCTCGGATGCTCAAACTTGTATTTTGATGGGTGCAAGAAAGAGAGCTGCAGTTTATATAGCAGACAAATTCACAGAATAGGTCAGTTAAGAGATTGCAAACTAGAATATACATGCTAGATTTATGGAAAGAGAGATGACACTGATATATAAACAAAGACCATAGACAATGAGACTTAAATCAAAATGGAGTAAACGAATGTAAGGACTTTCAAACAGGAAGGGAACAATAATTTAAACATGGACACAATTATGGACATTCAAAATATACTTGTTAAACGTCTGTTAAGTTTAGAAATTCAAAATATACAAGCTTTATAATCCATCTTTCCAATAAGAACGAGAAAGTAGCGATATGTACATGTTCAGCATAATAGAGTAAATACCTGTAAACCAAGTCCAAGTTCAATATTTCTGGCTTCAGTAATCTCAGGGATCCTATCATTCATTGCCAATGGGTATCCCAATGTCTGCATAACTTGAGGTCTGCTGGTATAATCCCATACATTACCACGGAACCTATGCATGCCTGGTGGAACACATGCCCGGAATACCCTTGGGTGTGCAAAGAGAGCATCCTCTGGAGGCTGTCAATCATAAGCACAAAACTGAATAAGCAATTTGAATTGAGATGATCATTTCATTTCTTCAAGTTGCAATTGTTTGCACTCATATATTTGAGGAAGCAATTTATATCAAGGCGAATAATATGCATTTACGTGGTTTGAAGTCTTTAACGAGCCAGAGAAGGAGACACTACTTAAACTACTAAAGATCAAAAGGATGGGGGTAAATCCATCCACTTTAGTTCCTTAATCCAAATGGTAAATGAATAATTTTAATACAACAAAGAAAAAGTCTATCTGGTAAAATTAAACTAGTCCCATCCTGAAACTTCAAAGGGAATAACAGAATTTGTATGATGAGATATGTATCACGTTATTCTCCATATGTACCATGTACACTAGCCTCTGGCATGTGATCCTCAACTTTTACAATGCGATTGATACTAGTGAAGGAACAGTTCATCCTTTTCTTTCTCTCTTTTCCCCCTGCTTTCTCTCATGAGGAGGCTAATATTGTTGCTTGTTTCCGTCAGTACCTTTAACTTATTAGAAATTTATCCAAAACGAACACTCTTTAGTCACTAGAGGAAGTTAGAGAAAAATTAGGGTATGAATCCATGATAATTATAGGCAACAGGACTTGTTCTGCATTATATAAGAAATTTGCTATAATAACAGCCACCATAGTAGGCGAGAAGCATTTCAGCAGTTACTCGCTGTGCTTAGTTAACTTATAGGAAATGCTAGTCTTAACTAACAGTAGCAAAAGCATTCTTAAGAGTACAAGTAGAGTAATATAAAAGATATATACTGGAAAATAGGAACTGGGGAGAAAGACGATTAACAGAAATGTACCCTGAAAGGTCGAGTGAATAACATAGAAAGCTATATAAGATAATAGATTCAGATCTTGCCTTGTAAGAAGCAACATCCTGCCAACTAAGCTTTCTCCCTTCAAATTCTACAGAGACATAGTCTACATCTTCCAACTGTCTCCTTAATTTAGGCTGGCAATCTTCAGCCTCAGGATCCATTCCACACACTTCAAATAGGACACGATAAACTTCAGGCATCCCAAAACACAAGTATATTGCTCCAAACAAAGCCCAGAACACAGATCTGCCAATATAATCATTGAATCCAAGCCAGTATGAGAAACTTATAGTAGCTAGGCAGCTATATAACATCACAAGAACGCAAAGCTTATATGGTTACAGAATTCAGGAGACAGAAGAGCGTCAGAGAAACAGGTGCTACCAAAGGAGACCTGTACAGGGAATATTAAAGTTTCTTTTTCTTTCCAAAAAGAGTATATGAAATATTATAGTTCAAAGTACATTGTCTGGCAATCCCAAACACTCTTATTAGAAGAGGAATTATCGCCCTTTCCTTTCGATGTCCCTCGTTGAAATATTTGAAAAACAGCTAAAGACAAACATGTCAACCCATGGTCAGTAAAAAGGCGAGGGGCAGCTGCAGGAAATACGTGAACCAGAATGACCTCTTAACACATATATAGCTGTATGCATCCTAACCTTTTAATACGGACATAAGAAGCACCGAATGTAGATATTTCTACTGTAATCACTATCCATACTAATTCAATCTACTAACATTTTCAGCATAAGTTTTGTCGACTCCTAAGCATGTCATCTTGATCAAAGTTCTTCTCTTCCTAACAATACCACCTTCTTTTGTGTTTCCAAAATAATTCTGATACTTCCACTCAACATACTATTATCAAGAAACAAATTCAGGCATTGCCACATCCTAACTTAGGTCTACCAGATCATGCAATAAAGCTCATACTTTCCCTTTCCTTTTGTCTTTCCGGTAGGTGGATTAAAAGCTCATATTTTGGGAAGAAAAACTCACTGACCACACTGTTTAATAGTCGATCATGACATTCATTCCTGAACTAAGAAAGCCAAAAAACTCTAATATGACAAGAGCGGCAAGGAAAGGAATTTTGTTGACTGCTGAGAGGTGGAGGAGGGGAGCGGCAGGGCGGGGCACGTTAGTGCTGCTAAAGTATAGATCATACACACAGGGATTACTAATAAATTATTCAAGAGCATGAATAATGAACTAAAACTAAACGAGTACAATTATCAAGGTTCCACCAAAAAAATGTGCAACTACATGAAATGATGAAATGAAACTAAAGCAATTCGATTATACTTTATAGAGTTCATTAACATAGCTTTTTTCTGGCATATGTATCCAACTGAAATAGAACAGCAGCTACCAAATGCAAATCAAAGAACCAAGATAGTATAACTTACTTGACAGGCGGTTCCCTGTCGAGCCTCTTTAACTTATCCATATCATCATATGGAAAAATCAAATTCTGCAAGCTAGCATTTTTAATCCACTTAGGCAAATATCTTTTCCCAATCAAAGCATACACCCTTTCCCTCATTGGACCGGGCGACTCCCTAGGATACCTTTGCAAGAAAAACTCACATAAACACAATTCAAGAACATACTGCCCTAAAAAACCCAATCTTGAATGCCCCGACCTCACGTGCCTCGCATTAGTCCTCTCACACTTAGGATGCTGAAACGCTAAATACAACAATGTATCAAATTGTTTCGCCGGATTTTCGTCCCCAAAACTTTCAGATGGCTCTAAAGGGTACCCTAAAGCCTGTTTCACCTCAAGCAAATACTCATCAATCCATGTTTTATCAGCATTATTGAGTCTTGAACAAGGTAAACAAGAACTCAATAAAGGGAATGATTTTAAAGACAATTGTGGACTATTAAGGAATCTTTCAGCTAACTTAGCATCATCTAAAGGGGGTTTAAGGATAAATCTTTTTGGGGGTACTTTTCTTTTAGGGGATACTACTTTTTTACGCTCTGCTAATTCTTTGAGGAGTCTTTGTGGACTGTTTTGTGGCAACTCTTTTGGGTCTACTGCAACTGCTAGAACATGAATTTTTGGTGCAAGTTTGAAACTTTTTACATGGGTTTGGAGAGAAAAATGTGAAAATGAAGATGAAAAGGAGAGATCAAAGGAGTTGGGTTTGAAAGTTGAACACAACTCCATGGCCATAATTTAAGAGTATAAAAGCAACTGGGGTTGATAAAAATTCTGAAGTTTTCAGCTCATTATTTTTAAGAGGTTTTTGCAGGGTTTTTCGTAGAAGATAGAAACAGAGAGGGGATAAGGTGTTGAAATATTTTTGCTCTGGCAATATTCCGACGATAGGATGAAGGGAACTCGGCAAGTGGATATTTTCGCAAACAGGCTTTGGTTTGGGCTGGTTTTCGATTTTGGAGTTCATTTATTGGCCGAATCTGTATTAGTTGGGGACTTCATTTGGGTAAAATTTGCGTGCGGTAGCCACTAATAAAGGTGGTGTTTATTTTTTATCCACCAAATCTAATGCTGAGCAAAAATAGTCACTACTCTATTAAAATGGTTATGAAAAGACTGTTTTGCCCTTTGTTTACTTCTTATATGTTAAAACCCTTTATTTTATTTATTAAGAGGGAAAATTGCGAGGCAAACTTTTCAGACTCTTCGTGCTCCTCTGCTTTTATTCATCTGTACCTTCTTTGCATGCAAATCAGTTACAATTGATCTTTTCCTTCGTCATCTTCTCTGCTTTGTACGATTGAACTGGTATTTATCGAACTCGAACCATTCCAGTTGTTTTTTTCTTTTTTGCTTTTATGCATTTTTTGTTTTTGTATATGTTTAATCTAGATCAATGTTGTGGGTTGCATGAAGTATGTTTGAAATTTCGAAAATAACGATTATAAGTTGATTTTAGTGTCGAATAAGGATCGGATTTTTGTGATAATGTTATTCAGAAATTTTTGTGTTTGTGGTTCAATCAATATATTTGATTATGTAAGGATATTTTATGAAAATAGTCGTTCGAATTCATAAGCTAATTGTGTTAATGAATTTTTAGTCAAATGTGTTCATAAACGTTAAGGACCAATTATATTTTACTTTTGGCTTGGATCTCAAAGTTAAGGACTGAAAAATATAAGTTAAGGACCTATTGTCCTTAACTTTTTAATTTGAAACTTTAAGTTAAGGACCTACTGTTTTAAGTTAAGGACTGAAAACTATAAGTTAAGGACCTGTTGTCCTTAACTTTTTAACTTGAAACTATAAGTTAAGGACCTATTGTCCTTGACTTTTTAACTTGAACTTTTAAGTTAAGGACTGAAAACTATAAGTTAAGGACCTATTGTCTTTAACTTTTTAACTCCTGAACTTTCTAACTTGAAAGTTGAAGTTTAGGACCAAGTGTCCTGAACTTTTAGACTTGAAACTTGAAGTTAAGGACTGCTTGTCCTTAACTTTTGAACTTGAAACTTGAAGTTCAGGACCAAGTGTCCTTAACTTTTAAACTTGAAAGTTGAAGTTCAGGACCTATTGTCCTTAACTTTTAAACTTGAAATTTAAAGTTAAGGACCTATTGTCCTTAACTTTTTAACTTGAAACTTTAAGTTAAGGACTGCTTGTTCAAATCTTTTATGTTCTTTTTCCTTCTTTGTAGTGTTATAATGGAAGGAGGTCGCGTGTTCGAGTTTAATGTTTGGCGAAATCTCATGAGCTATTGGAAAGGAGATCTACAATATAAAGAAACGATAAAAAGTTTTTTGTCAAACCGACAACGGAAGAAATTAAGGGATGGTATTTTCGGGAACTTTTTCAAGTTACAAAGTGTGAAGTTTTCCGGTAAACTAATTCACTGTCTATTACTTTCTGAAATTGTAAGTAATAACGCTAATTCGATGACGTTCAAGGTTTTTGACCATGAACTTAAGTTTACATGGGAAACATTTAATATAATCACTGGTTTGAACTGTTCTTCTACACTGGATATTAAAGGTTTGGATGAAAAAGAGAATAGGCTTTTGAAAGTCTATTTCCCTAGAAAGGATCGTATTGAGTTAGGTGATTTGTATGATTTTATTTCGAGTCACCCAGATGGTACAACTTCGTCATTTAAAGGCAGCGATGAGGATGTTGTGAAGTTAGCAACAATATATTTTGTTGAATATGTTTTGTTGGGTAAGCGGAAGAGTAGGAACGTGTCTGAGAAGTTAACGGAAATTGTAGATGACGATCTACTTTGCTCTTCATTCAACTGGGGCTCTCTATGTTATGAAACATTATTAAAATCATTGAAGTGTTGTTTGAAGCCCAATGAGAATGAGAATGAGAAAGAGAAAGACAAAGATAAAGACAAGGATAGCTATACTCTACTTGGCTTTCCTTTTGCTTTTTGTGTTTGGATTATGGAAGTGTTGCCAATTTTCCAAGAAAAACAATTTGTTAACTTTCGAGAATGTGGTTATCCTCGGAGGTTATGTTATTCAGACATGAAATCTCCACAATATGATTCTATGTGTAAAAGATACTTTCATAATGAAAGTGTAAGTTAATCTGATTACTCGATTTATTTTTAATTTTGTTTATGTTTTTTAGTTCTGAAAACTTATGTATTTTTTTCTTATATAATAGTTGTATAAATTGATCGAGGTGGCACCATTTATTGCTTGTGAAGAAGATGCGGAGCCTGTTACTGTGCATGAGCCATTTTCTCAAGATCAAAGCTCAATACCTTCTTCCACACAATTTGATGAAGCCATTCTTAAGGAAATTGTTAAAGTAAGTTTTCTGCCTTTTAATAGCATTAGTTTTTTATTTGATTGTTTTTTTCTTAAGAGACTTTTGTTTATATGGTTTTTGATTCAGAGATTATCAGAGCAGTTTAAAAAGGATCTGCAGGCTGAAGTTACTAGGATAAATCAGAAGATATATGTGACAGAAAAAAAGATTGAAAATGATATAAAGGTAATATCATTAATTTCAGTTAGTTTAAAGTTAAGGACCTATTGTCCTTAACTTTTTAACTTGGAATTCAAACTTAAGGACCAAGTGTCCTCAACTTTTTAACTTGGAATTCAAACTTAAAGACCAAGTGTCCTTAACTTTTTAACTTGGAATTCAAAGTTAAGGACTGCTTGTCCTTAACTTTTGAACTTGGAATTCCAAGTTAAGGACTGCATGTCCTTAACTTTGTAACTTGGAATTTGGAATTCAAAGTTAAGGACTGCCTGTCCTTAACTTTTGAACTTGGAATTCAAACTTAAGGACCAAGTGTTCTCAACTTTTTAACTTGGAATTCAAACTTAAGGACCAAGTGTCCTTAACTTTTGAACTTGGAATTCAAAGTTAAGGACTGCATGTCCTTAACTTTTGAACTTGGAATTCCAAGTTAAGGACTGTTTGTCCTTAACTTTGTAACTTGGAATTCAAAGTTAAGGACTGCATGTCCTTAACTTTTGAACTTGGAATTCAAACTTAAGGACCAAGTATCCTCAACTTTTTAACTTGGAATTCAAACTTAAGGACCAAGTGTCCTTAGCTTTCTAATTTAGTTTCTTTCACAGGATTTAAAGAAAACTCTAGGATCAAAGATTGATACTTTGTTGAAGATTTTTGTGAAAGCTGATGAACGGAACATAGAGAGAGAATCTAGTGTTCCAATTAGTAAAGATGGAGTTGATGATCATGGTGATGGTACAGAACCTACTGTGACAATTAACAAAGATGCAGGTGGTGGTGAACGTAATGATACGAATGTGCATGCAGAAGTTTAGTATGAAAGCGATTATAGAGATGCACATCTAGATGATGAAACTGATATTGACACTCAAATTGGGAAAGGTTAGATATAGATTATGAATTTTTGTCATTGAAATTTATATTAAATAGCATAATACATATAAACATTTTTGTGTTACAAATATATGTAGAATCTATTGATGGAGTGGAAGTTCAAGATGTTGTAGAATTTCAAGAGCAGGAAAATCCAATAGAGACGGGAGTAACAGAGAAAATCTGTAAATGTGTAATGCAATCTCAGGATTTGGAAAGTCCATTGGGAACAAGTATAAGTGAGATTGTATGCAAATATTTTGAAGGAACATATGATATGTCTACACCTCTCACATATAAAGAGAAGTTTGGATTTCAAAATTCTGCCAATCAAGGTTAGATGGAATTTTCATGTTTTGTTGAATGTTAGTTTTAGTAAATTATTAGAATGGGTATTAATTGTAAATGTTACAGAATCTTTTGAAGCTGCTAGGGAAGAAGATGGAGTGGATTATCAAGAGATAACTGGAGTACAATCTCAAGATTTCGAAAATACCCAAGGAACAAGCATAGTGAGACTATTTCCAAATGCATCGATGGAACATGTGATCTCTCTACACCTCGCTGTCACGACCCAATTTCGGAGTCGTGATGGCGCCTGTCGTGGAATCAGGCCAGCCACCTATTTATAGCTAATCTAGACCCGATTATCAGAGAAAATACCATTTTTAACAAGTCTAAAGTCAATAATAATAATAATAATCAATCTGAATTTGAAAACTATTTGTGAAAACCAAAACCCAAATCCTACAAATCCCGGATCCAGTGTCACACAGTCATGAGCTGCTAATACATAATGTAACTAAAAGAGGAATGACCAACATAGTCTGAAAAATAAATAACAACAGGTAGAATAGGAAAGAGATGACGAGATCACGGACGCCAGCTACTACCTCGACAACTCTGATGGAAACTGCCGCTACTCAATGACCAGAGCCAAGTCCCGGTGTACCTGGATCTGCACACAAGGTGCAGAGGGTAACGTGAGTACACCAACTCAGTAGTAACGAAACCAAACTATCGGATGAGAGGTAGTGACGAACTAAACCTTCGATGTTTATGAACAACAGTATATATATCTTGAACATGACAGTAATATGGCAGAAAAATAAGAAAGATGCACCAAATTATGTATGTAAACTCTACATACCAGCATATGATCATAAAGAATCAGAAATAAGATGTACACAATATCCCTACTTTCACAAGGAAGTCCACTCAGTACTGGAATTGGCCTTCAGGAGCAGGGAAGGTCCATCCCGGATTATGCATAAACCTAAGTGACGTAGTCACCGAGTACTAAGGAAAAAAGCCAGTCCAGCCCCACGGAGAAGATCCATCTCCGAAACATATCACTCGGACAAGATCCATGTCCAGGGACGATCCATCCCTCAATATATATCAATAGCTTCGGGCAAGATCCATGCCCAGGGAAAATCCATCCCTCAATATATGTGCGCTCACTGGGGGTGTAAAGACTCCGGAGGGGCTCCTATAAGCCCAAGCGCTATATCGAGCAAATGAAGGCATGATTCAAGGATCGATGCGGTGTGCAGTCCAATCTCATAACTGTCTCCATACCAGGCTCTCGGCCTCACTCAGTCAATACTTTCCAGTCTCACTCACAATGACAATCATCCCAAAACAATGATAATATAGAAATAAACTAGCAACTTCTGAGATTGAGGCATGAAACTGTGATGACCCAAAAAGTCATCCTAAGTAATTCCAGATAAATCTGTATTTTGAGGCCCCGAAAGCCTCCGTTAATCTCACCTCGATATGCGTGCGCAGCCCGGTCAGGTAGCCAGGAAGCTTCCATGTGAAAATTTGATAAAAATAGGATTTTTTTGAATTGAATAATTGAATAAAGTTGACTTTGGTCAATATTTTTGGTAAATGAACCCGGACCCGTGATATGACAGTCCCAGAGGGTCCGTAGGAAAATATGGGACTTGGGCATATGCCCGGAATCGAATTCCGAGGTCCCAAGCCCGAGAAATGAATTTTTAAAGAAAATTATTTTCTGAAAATAATAAAGGAATTTGAAAATGAATACTTGTGTGAAAACCGCGTTATCGGGCCCGTATTATGGTTCCGGAGTCCGGAATAGGTTTATTATATGTTATTTGTCCTATCTGTGAAATTTGGTGTAAAACGGACTTGATTTGGTTGGTTTCGGATCAAAATGAGGAAAACTAGAGTTAATGAAGTTTTGAGGTTTTTGAAGAATTTGAAATTTGGCTTGAAATGTGATTTTATGTTCCCGAGGTCTGAATGAAATTCCGAGATAGGGAATAGTTCCGTAGTGTCATTTATAACTTATCTGCAAAATTTGAAGTCATTCCAAGCAGTTTAGGCCGGTTCGGCGGATTGAAGCGAATTCTAGAATTTCAAAGTTCTTAAGTTTGATTCATTTGGATTTGGGGTTTGATTTCGAGTTCCGTTGTTATTTTTCATGTTCCGGAAGTTTGAGCGAGTCCGTATCATGAATACAGACTTGCCGATGCTTTTAGACGGGGTCCCGAGGGGCTCAGGGGTGTTTTAGACCCCCCGGAAGCTAAGTTGGAAAAAACCAGAAAATCTGCTATCTGGTTTCCTTCTCTACGATCGCAGAAGGTGGGTTGCGACCGCGAAGAAGGATTTTGCTGGGCTAGTGGTTGTTCACTGCGATCGCAGCCTCCTCTTCGCGATCGCAGAGGTCTGGGTTCCACACCTTCGCGATCGCAGCCCGTTTCTTGCGATCGCATTGAGTCGCGTCTGGCCCAGATGAGTTTGTTCTTCGCGATCGCAGGACCCCTGCCGCGATCGCATAGGTCTTGCCAGTCGTACTTCGCGATCACAGGACCTCTGCCGTGATCGCAGAGGTCTGGCCAGTTGGCCTTCGCGATCGCAGGCCCCTTGTCGCGATCGCAGTGAAGGAATCACTAGGCAGTGTTATAAAATACGGGACTTAGCCTTGTTCCCCCATTTTCATCTTCCTCTTCAAGATTTTTGAGAGCTTTTCAAGGGACCTTCCACCGCTGTTATTAAGGTAAGTAAATTCCATAGTTTTACTAGTTTCAAACACTAATTCCTAGTTAAATTCACTACTAAATCATCTAAAAATCATAGAATTAGGTAGTAATTTTAGGGTTCTTGAGGATTTTTGGGATTTTCCATGTTAGGCCATGAATTCTTGTATAAATTACATAACCTCGATCCTTAGACTCCGAGTAGTTAATTCCTTCATGAATTTTCGAAAATCCGAACGTGTGGGCCCGAGGTCGAATTTTAGTATTCTTGGAAGAATAGCAGAAAATGTATAATTTGGCTTGGGAATTGGTTATTGAGTACTTACTGATGTTAATAAATCCATNTATGTGTAACTCATGTCCAACGTATAGACGTGGTGACGAGTGCCTATTCGTTGCGGTCAAGCATGCCCGTGAGTCATTTGTGATGAAACTTACTATGTTTCCGCCCTGTGAGTAATTGGTGAACTAAAAAAGTGATACCTTGATGTTGTTTCGTGACGTGGAGAGTTATTTAGTGATTTATGACAGTTGAGGCTTACATTGTTGAATTTATAATTCTGACGCGAGGTTGGTTATAGCTGAGACCCTTGTCGGGCATTTGTTGATGTTGTAATTGATGATTTCCCCTTGCCGGGATAATAGAAATTTCATTGAGTATTTCCATGCACTTGAGACTGCTTAGTGTTGACTTTCACATTATATTGTTGCTTTGTGTTGAGTGTTATTATATATGCACGAGGGGACATTCTGTGCCGAGTGATTGTGAGGTCATGCACGAGGGGACATTCCGTGTTGAGTGTTATTATATATGCACGAGGGGACATTCTATGCCGAGTGATTGTGAGGTTATGCACGAGGGGACATTCAGTGCCGAGTGTTATTATATATGCACGAGGGGACATTCCGTGCCGAGTGATTGTGAGGTTATACACGAGGGGACATGCCTTGCCTTTTTCTGTTCATTATCTGTTGAGAAGTTAAATTCCTGCCTTTACTTTTACCTTTCAGCTATTACCCTGCTCTACCATGCTAGCATTTTGTTGCCCCTATTACCCCAGCTGCCCTCCCCGTATCTGTCTTACTTGCTTATTTTTGTTTCCATCTTTCCTGTTGTTATATAAAACTGTACAGGTACATATGTTGTTGTTGGTCCTATCCTCGTCACTACTTCGCCGAGGTTAGGCTCGACACTTACTCAGTACATGGGGTCGGTTGTACTGATGCTACACCTGCACTTCTTTATGTTGTGCAGACTACGCAGCCGGACCCGGAGATCACTGACGATCGGAGCATCTCATTCAGTCACACAGGAGACTCGAGGTAGACCCGCAGACGTTCGTGGGCCTTGACGTCACCTTCTACTTTCCACTTTCAGCTCTGTCTTACTTTGTATTTCAAAGACAGTCTTATGTATTTATTTCAGACCTTTTGTTTGTAGTAATCTCTTAGATAGTCCGTGAGTATGTGACACCAGTTCTGGGATTTGTTTATGGGTTTTATTTCGAAAAGTGCTATGTTGTATTTTGGGTTATTTTGTTAAATTTTATATGGTGGGCCATCGAAGCCTTGGTTATCTTGTTCGTATTTGTTGTTAATAAGTTTTATTTAGTTCAAACGTTGGCTTGTCTAGCGGGTTCAACGTTAGACGCAGTCATGGCCCGAAGGTGGGATTTTTGGGTCGTGACAAGTTGGTATCAGAGCCCTAGGTTGCTTAGGTCTCACAGCTCACGGACAAACTTGGTAGAGTCTGAGGGATCGGTACGGAGACGTCTGTACTTATCCCCCAGAGGCTGCAAAGTTAGGAATAACTTCACATCTTTCATTATCTGTCGTGCCAGTTGACATCTGAACACTAATTGAGTCTCTATTTTACTCCCTCGCAGATGGCGAGAACGCGTGCTTCCTCATCGACCGACCAGCAGCCTGATCCTCCTATTGCAGCTCCTACGAGGGGCCGAGGCCGAGGCCGTGCTAGAGTCCGAGGCAGAGCTAGAGCAGCAACTCCAGTAGAGGACCCACAGGTAGACTTTGCCGGTGAGGTTCCTACTCAGACAGTCCCAGTTGGACCAGCTCAGGTCCCAGAGGGGTTCATTGCCACCCCAGTGCTTCAGGACGCTCTAGTCCGCTTAGTGGGACTCATGGAGAGTGTGGCTCAGGCCGGTCTTCTTCCTACTGCACCATCTGGATCTCAGGCTGGGGGAGGGATCCAGACTCCTGCTATCCATACGCCAGAGCAGTTTGCCACTCAGTTCCAGACTCCGGCACCTCAGATAGACGGAGTAGTTCAGTCGGGTATTGTGGCACCAGCAGTTGAGGGAGCAGCCATGTCAGCCGACGCTTTGTGGAGGCTCAGTTCTCCGAGTTGTTCTTGGGGAAGTTCCTTCCAGTTACTCAGAGAGAGGATCTTTGGAGGCAGTTTGAGCGTCTACAGCAGGGCTCTATGTCTATCACTCAGTACGAGACCAGGTTCGTTACGCTGGCCAGACATGCCATTATGATACTCCCCACTGATCGGGAGAGGGTTCGGAGGTTTATTGAGGGTCTAGATCAGCCCATCAGGCTTCAGATGGCCAGAGAGACGGGTACTGATATCTCCTTTCAGGATGCAGCCGATGTGTCTAGGCGCATTGAGATGGTATTATCACAGGGTGGTGGACAGGGGTCTGACAAGAGACCTCGTCATTTTGGCTGTTTCAGTGGTGCCTCATCTGGGGGCAGAGATTCCGTTGGCTGAGGTCATCCTCCTAGGCCTTATCAGTCGGCACTCCAGGTATCCCGCAGTGCACCTTCAGCTTCCATCAGTGCATCGCCGATTCAGAGCTATTAGGGTGGTCATTCTGGTCGGCAGGGTGAGTTCCAGGGTCAGTATTCTCATCAACCGAGGTCTTGCTTCACTTGCGGTGGTATGGGGCATATTGCTAGGTTTTGCCCCCGAGGTTTTGGTGGTTCTCAGTATCAGGGTTCCCGTGCCATGGTTCCCGCATCAGGTGCACCCTCACCTCCTCAGCCAGCTAGGGGTGGTGGTCGTGGTGCCAGAGGTGGAGGTCAGACTCATAGAGGTGGAGGGCAGACCATGAGGGGTAGAGGAAGCCCGTAGCAGGTAGACCCAGAGATGTGCAGGTTGGAGGGGCTCAGCCCTGATGTTATGCTTTTCCTGCTCGTCCAGATGCTGAGGCTTCTGATGCAGTTATTACAGGTACGGTTTTAGTTTGAAGCCGAGAGGATTCGGTGTTATTTGATCCGGGTTCTACATTCTCCTATGTGTCTTCATATTTTGCCCCTTATTTGAGTATGCCGCGTGATTCCTTGGGTACTGCTGTACATGTGTCTACGCCGGTGGGTGATTCTATAGTGGTAGATCAAGTCTACCGTGCTTTCGTAGTAGCTATTGGTGGTCTGGAGACTCAGGTTGATCTTTTGCTTCTTGATATGGTTGACTTTGATGTTATATTTGGGGATTGATTGGCTATCTCCATATCATGCTATTATGGATTGTCATGCCAAGACAGTGACCTTGGTCTTGCCAGGCGTGCATCGTTTAGAGTGGAGAGGGACTCCTGGTCATTCCTCTGGTAGAGTTATCTCTTATATGAAGGCTCGACGCATGGTCGAGAAAGGGTGTTTGGCCTATTTGGCCTATGTTCGTGATTCTAGTGCTGAGGTCCCTTCTATGGAGTCAGTGCCCGTGGTTCGTGAATTTCCAGAGATATTCCCTGCTGACCTGCCGGGTATGCCACCCGACAGGGATATTGATTTTTGTATTGAGCTAGATGAGGGCACTCAGCCCATTTCTATTCCCCCGTATCGTATGGCTCCGCCATAGTTGAAGGAACTAAAGGAGGAATTGCAAGATTTGTTGGATAAAGGCTTCATCAGGCCTAATGTTTCACCTTGGGGTGCCCCAGTATTGTCCGTGAAGAAGAAAGACGGCTCTATGAGGATGTGTATTGACTACCGGCAATTGAATAAGGTTACTATCAAGAACAAGTATCCTTTGCCGAGGATTGATGACTTATTTGATCAGCTTCAGGGTGCTACGGTGTTCTCTAAAATAGACTTGAGGTCTGGTTATCATCATCTGAGGATTAGGGCTTCTGATGTGCCTAAGACAACTTTTCGCACTAGTTATGGGCATTATGAGTTCTTGGTCATGTCGTTCGGGTTAACTAATGCTCCCGCTGCTTTTATGGAGTTGATGAATCGGGTATTAAGGCCTTATCTGGACTCCTTTGTGATCGTGTTTATAGATGATATTTTGATATACACTCGCAGCCGAGAGGAGCATGAGCAACACCTTAGAGTCGTCCTCCAAACTCTGAGAGATCGGCAGTTGTATGCCAAGTTTTCTAAGTGTGAGTTCTGGTTGAGTTCTGTGGCATTCTTTGGCCACGTGGTATCAGCAGAGGGCATTCAGGGGGATCCGAATAAAGTTTCAGCAGTTAGAGATTGGCCTAGGCCCACTTCAGCCACAGAGATTCGGAGTTTCTTGGGCCTAGCAGGCTATTATCGCCGGTTCGTGGAGGG
Source organism: Nicotiana undulata (assembly GCA_005239495.1). Classification (NCBI taxonomy): domain Eukaryota; kingdom Viridiplantae; phylum Streptophyta; class Magnoliopsida; order Solanales; family Solanaceae; genus Nicotiana; species Nicotiana undulata. The sequence continues at coordinate 1,906 of ML271707.1, read as the reverse complement.
GTTTTCATCTATAGCAGCCCCTATGACCAAGTTGACGCAGAAGAGTGTTCAGTTCAGATGGTCGGAGGAATGTGAAGCGAGCTTTCAGAAGCTCAAGACATCATTGACCACAACACCAGTGTTGGCATTGCCCACAGGTTCAAGTTCTTATACCGTGTATTATGATGCTTCGAGATTGGGCTTGGTGCAGTGTTGATGCAGGATGGGAAGGTTATAGCCTATGCTTCACGTCAGTTGAAGATTCATGAGAAGAACTATCCAGTCCATGATTTGGAGCTTGCAGCTATTGTTCATGCCTTGAAGATTTGGAGGCACTATTTGTATGGGGTACCGTGTGAGGTATTCACTGATCAAAAGAGTTTGCAATACTTGTTTAAGCAAAAGGAGTTGAATATGAGGCAGGGGAGGTGGTTGGAGTTGCTGAAAGATTACGACATTACTATTCTCTATCATCCGGGGAAGGCCAATGTGGTGGCCGATGCCTTGAGCTGAAAGTTAGTCAGCATGGGCAGTTTGGCTTATCTATCAGTTGGAGAGCGACCTTTGGCTTTGGATGTTCAGGCGTTAGCCAATCGATTTGTTAGATTAGAGGTTTCTGAGGGTGGCAGTGTTTTGGCCCATACCGTCACTTGTTCTTCTTTATATGATCGCATTTGCGCCAGGCAGTATGAGGGCCGTCATTTGTGTGCTCTTAGGGATGCGGTTCGGCACGGACGTGCCAAGCAGGTCACAGTTGATGCCGAGGGAGTCTTGAGATTGCAGGGTCGCCTATGTGTTCTTGATGTTGATGGAATTCGTGAGTTAATATTGCAGGAGGCCCATAGTTCCCGGTATTCCATTCATCCGGGC
>ML271706.1:717-12940 GCA_005239495.1 Nicotiana undulata | reverse complement strand
ATGCTTGCATCAACTAGGGAGTGGAGACCCTATGTTGGAAAGTCATCAAGTTATGATGGCATCGCCTAGGAAGTGGAGACCCTATTTTGGAAAGTTAGCAGGTTGTGCTGGCATCAACAAGGGAGTGGAGACGTTATGTTGGAAAGTCAATCAGGTTATGCTGGCATCAACTAGGGAGTGAGGACCCTATGTTTGAAAGTCAACATGTTATGCTGGCATCAACTAGGGAGTGGGGACTCTATGTTGTAAATTCATCAGGTTGTGGTGGCATCAACTAGGGAGTGAGGACCCTCTGTTGGAAAGACATCAAGTTATCATGGCATCAACTTGGTAGTGTATACCCTATGTTGGAAAGTCATCAGGTTATGCTGGCATCAAATAGGGAGTGGGGACCCTATGTTGGAAAGTCACTAGGTTGTGCTGACATCAACAAGGGAGTGGAGACCTTATGTTAGAAAGTCATAAGGTTATGCTTGCATCAACGAGAAAGTGGAGACCCTATGTATTAAAGTTATCAGGTTATGCTCGCATCGACTAGGGAGTGAGGACCCTATGTTGGAAAGTCACTAAGTTATGCTGGCATCAACTAGGGAGTGGAGACCCTATGTTGGAAAGTCAATCAGGTTATGTTGGCATCAACTAAGGAGTAAGGACCCTATGTTTGAAAGTCAACATGTTATGATGGCATCAACTAGGTAGTGGGGACCCTATGTTGTAAACTTAGCAGGTTGTGGTGACATCAACTAGGGAGTGGGGACCCTATGTTGGAAAGACATCACGTTATCCTGGCATCAACTAGGTAGTGGATACCCTATGTTGGAAAGTCATCAGGTTATGCTGGCAGCAACTAGGGAGTGGGGACCCTATGATGAAAAGTCATCAGGTTATGCTTGCATCAACTGGGGAGTGGAGACCCTATGTTGGAAAGTCATCAAGTTATGATGGCATCGCCTAGGAAGTGGGGACCCTATTTTGGAAAGTTAGCAGGTTGTGCTGGCATCAACAAGGGAGTGGAGACGTTATGTTGGAAAGTCAATCAGGTTATGCTGGCATCAATTAGGGAGTGGGACCCTATGATGGAAATTCATCAGGTTATGCTGGTACCAACTAGGGAGTGAGGACCCTATGTTGGAAATTCATCAAGTTGCTTTCATCAACAAGGGAGTGGTGGCCCTATGTTTGAAAGTCGTCAGATTATACTGGCATCAAATAGGGAGTGGGGACCCTATGTTGGAAAGTCATCAGGTTATGCTGGCATAAACTAGGCAATTGACACCCTATGTTGGAAATTCATAAGGTTATGCTTGCGTCAACTAGGGAGTGGAGACCCTATGTTGGAAAGTCATCAGGTTATGCTGGCATAAACTAGGCAATTGACACCCTATGTTGGAAATTCATAAGGTTATGCTTGCGTCAACTAGGGAGTGGAGACCCTATGTTGGAAAGTCATCAAGTTATGGTAGCATCAACTAGGGAGTGAGGACCCTATGTTGGAATGTCACCAGGTTATGCTGGCATCAACTAGGGAGTGGAGACCCTATGTTAGAAAGTCAATTAGGTTATGCTGGCATCAACTAAGGAGTGGGGACCCTATGTCTGAAAGACATCAGGTTATGCTGGCATCAACTAGGAGTGGGGACCCTATGTTGGAAAGTCATCAGGTTATGCTGGCATCAACTAGGGAGTGGAGACCCTATGTTGGAAAGTCATCAGGTTATGCTGGCATCAACTAGGGAGTGAGGACCCTATGTTGGAATGTCACCAGGTTATGCTGGCCTCAACTAGGGAGTGGAGACCCTATGTTGGAAAGTCATCAGGTTATGTTGGCATCAACTAGGGATTAGGGACCTTATGTAAGAAAGTCATCACGATATGCTTTCATAAACTAGGGAGTGGAGACCCTATGTTTTAAAGTCATCAGGTTATGTTGGCGTTAACTAGGGTGTAGGGACCCTATGTTGGAAAGTCACCAGGTTATGGTGGCATCAAGTAGAGAGTTGAGACCCGATGTTGGAAAGTCAATCAGGTTATTCTGGCATCAACTAGGAATAAGGACCCTATCTTTGAAAGTCATCAGGTTATGCTGGCATAAACTAGGGGCATGGGACCTTATGTTTTAAAGTAATCAGGTTGTGCTGGCATCAACTAGGGAGTGAAGACCCTATGTTGGAAAGTCAATCAAGTTATTCTTGAATCAACTAGGGAGTAAGGAACCTATGTTTAAAATCATTATGTTATGATGGCATCAACTAGGCAGTGGAGACCGTATGCTTGAAAGTCATTAGGTTGTGCTGACATAAACTAGAGGGTGGGGACCCTCTGTTTGAAAGTCATCGGGTTATGCTGGCATCAGCTAGGAAGTGGGGACCCTATGTTGGAAAGTAAAACATGTTATGCTGGCATCAAATAGCGAGTTGGGACCCTGTGTTAGAAAGTCATCAGGTTATGATGGCATCAACTAGGGAGAGGGGACCCTATGTTGTAAAGTCATCAAGTTGTGTTGGCATCAACTAGGGAGTGGGGACCCTATGTTGGAAAGTCATCAGGTTATATTGGAATTAACTAGAGAGTAGAGTCCTTATCTTGGAAAGTGATCATGTTATGCTGGCATCAACTAGGGAGTGAGGACCCTATGTTGGAAAGTCAGTAGGTTATGATTGCATCAACTGGGGAGTGGAGACCCTATGTTGGAAAGTCATCAGGTTATGCTGGAATCAACTAGGGAGTGGGGACCCTATGTTTGAAAGTCACCAGGTTATGCTGGCATCAATTAGGGAGTGTATACCCTATGTTAGAAAGTCACCAGGATATGCTGGCATCAACTAGGGAGTGTAGACCCTATTTTGGAAAGTCAATCAGGTTATGCTAGCATCAACTAAGGAGTGGGGACTCTATGTTTGAAATTCCTCAAAGTATGCTGGCATCAACTGGGGAGTGGGGACCATATGTTGAAAAGTCATCAGGTTGTGCTGGCATCAACTAGGGAGTGGGGACCCTATATTGGAAAGTTGTCAGGTTATGCTGGCATCAACTAGAGAGTAGGGACCCTATTTTAGAAAGTCATTAGGTTATTCTGGAATCAACTAGGGAGTGGAGACCTTATGTTATGAAGTCATAAGGTTATGCTTGCATCAACTAGAAAGTGGAGACCCTATGTTTGAAAGTTAACAGGTTATGCTCGCGTCGACTAGGGAGTGGGGACCCTATGTTGGAAAGTCACCAGGTTATGCTGGCATCAACTAGCGAGTGGAGACCCTATGTTGGAAAGTCAATCAGGTTATGCTGGCATCAACTAGGGAGTGAGGACCCTATGTTTGAAAGTCAACATGTTATGCTGGCATCAACTAGGGAGTGGGGACCCTATGTTGTAACCTCATCAGGTTGTGGTGGCATCAACTAGGGAGTGAGAACACTCTGTTGGAAAGACATGAAGTTATCCTGGCATCAACTTGGTAGTGTATCCCCTATGTTAGAAAGTCATCAGGTTATGCTGGCATCAACTAGGGAGTGGGGACCCTATGTTGGAAAGTCATCAAGTTATGCTGGCATCAACTAGGGAGTGGAGACCTTATGTTAGAAAGTCATAAGTTTATGCTTTCATCAACTAGAAAGTGGAGACCCTATGTTTTAAAGTTATCAGGTTATGCTCGCATCGACTAGGGAATGGGGACCCTATGTTGGAAAGTCACCAGGTTATGTTGGCATCAACTAGGGAGTGGAGACCCTATGTTGGAAAGTCAATCAGGTTATGTTGGCATCAACTAGGGTGTGGGGACCCTATGATGAAAAGTCATAAGGTTATGCTTGCATCAACTAGGGAGGGGAGACCCTATGTTGGAAAGTCATCAAGTTATGATGGCATCACCTAGGAAGTGGGGACCCTATGTTGGAAAGTCACCAGGTTGTGCTGGCATCAACAAGGGAGTGAAGACCTTATGTTGAAAAGTCAATCAGGTTATGCTGGCATCAATTAGGGAGTGGGACCCTATGATGGAAATTCATCAGGTTATGCTGGTACCAACTAGGGAGTTGGGACCCTATGTTGGAAAGACATCAAGTTATCCTGGCATCAACTAGGTAGTGGATACCCTATGTTGGAAAGTCATCAAATTATGCTGGCATCAACTAGGGAGTGGGGACCCTATGATGAAAAGTCATAAGGTTATGCTTGCATCAACTAGGGAGTGGAGACCCTATGTTGGAATGTCAATCAGGTTATGCTGGCATCAATTAGGGAGTGGGACCCTATGATGGAAATTCATCAGGTTATGCTGGTACCAACTAGGGAGTGGGGACCCTATGTTGGAAATTCGTCAGGTTATGCTTCCATCAACAAGGGAGTGGTGGCCATATGTTGGAAAGTCGTCAGGTTATGCTGGCATAAAATAGGGAGTGGGGACCCTATGTTGGAAAGTCATCAGGGTATGTTGGCATAAACTAGGCAATTGACACCCTATGTTGGAAATTCGTAAGGTTATGCTTGCATCAACTAGGGAGTGGAGACCCTATGTTGGAAAGTCATCAAGTTATGCTGGCATCAACTAGGGAGTGAGGCCCCTATGTTGGAAAGTCACCAGGTTATGGTGGCATCAACTAGGGAGTGGAGACCCTATGTTGGAAAGTCATCAAGTTATGCTGGCATCAACTAGGGAGTGAGGACCCTATGTTGGAAAGTCACCAGGTTATGGTGGCATCAACTAGGGAGTGGAGACCCTATGTTGGAATGTCAATCAGGTTATGCTGGCATCAACTAGGGAGTAGGGACCTTATTTTGGAAAGTCATCAGGTTATGTTGGCATCAACTAGGGAGTGGGGACCGTATATTTTTAAGTCGTTAGGTTATGCTGGAATCAACTACGGAGTGGGGAACCTATGTTGGAAAGTCATCAAGTTATGCTGACATCAAATTGGGGGTGAAGACCCTATGTACGAAAGTCATCAGGTTATGCTGGCATCAACTAGGGTGTGGAGACCCTATGTTGGAAAGACGTAGCTAGGGATTGGAGACCCTATACTACCTTAGTTTTGAATTATTTTCAACATCATTTTTTCTTTTCCCTCTTTTTATTTTTAGAGAGTTAATAAAAGCGGGAAAGAATTTTGGAGGAAACATCCCTTTTGAAGTTTTTGTTACAAAGTTGTTTTCTAGCCCTTGCGTAGTTTCTCTTTGGTTTCACCTGCTTCTTGAAAGGTTGCTTTTGGGTTGCACCTGTTTCTTGTTTTTCAAACAAGGAACAATTTTTCAGCTTGAAACGGTGGTTAGTTTTGTGGCCATTATTATCGGTTAGTTTATCTCAGCCCATCGTTTTTGACCAAGATCTCAACTGCTTGCTTGCTCCATGGGGATCAGTTTCATTTCTAACTCTAGAGATCTTGATTTTCCAAAAACTTAACCTTCTTTAACTTTATTTTTCATTTGTGGCATTTTGACTTTGATTCCTTTCTTTTAAGGAATTCTTGATTTCAAAGCATCAGCCATCATGGCCAGTTGAGGTCAACTCGAGGCACCTGCTGAGACTGGGCGCTTTTTTATACTAGCTTTAATCAAATGAGAACCTTGTAAATCAGTCTTGCCATCCTTTCTTTATCTTAGTTTCGGAATAGATTTCGACCGAAAAGGATTGAAATAAAAACAAGTAATGGAATGGACAAATGAATTTAGACAAGAGGTACCCCTTTCGGGGAAAGGAAAGAAGGACTTATCTTGAGTACATGCAGACTTCAATGAACATGACATGCCGCTTGGAATGGATGCCTGATCCATATAAACTGTCTGATCCTGGCCTTTTCTGCATTTTGGGGAGTGGAATTTATCTTCTTCTCATCTCTGACTTGTTTCTTCATTGCTTTGGGTTTCTTTTCGGAGTCCGTGATGGAAATGATAGCTTTTAATGATGGGTCAAATTCTTTGTCCTCACAGATCATCCCGATGACCGGCCCGTTGTTATGGGCCGGTAACGGGTTGTTGGTTAAATTTGGGACTTCCTCGTCCCTTAACGCTACCCACTTCTGTTTTATCAGATTCTCCACTCATCTCTTAGGGTTCCAAAAATCTTCAGTGTCATTCCCTTCTGCCTCTGATTGATAAGCGCACCTGGTACCTGCCCTGTGGGATGGAGATTACGGGTTCCGTCTGTTTGGAGGTACAGGCTGCAGTAGACCCATTTGGACTAGTTTTGGGAAGAGGCTGGAGTAAGATTCACCAATAGGTGTAAAATCAGATTTCCTGGGTGGTTCACAGGGACGTGTGTTATATTGGTAATTGTTCTATAGTGGACTGGGATTAAGTTGTTTCTTGAAGGTGGAGCTCTATTTTGGTTGTAATGCTGATGGGACCGGATGTATGGTTGGGCATTCATTAGCGCATAAGGATGAGGGGCCATAGAATGTTGTGTATCCTGGTGGGGGTAATAATGTTGTGGGTCCTGGAATGTGGGCTAGAATAATCTCTGGGACACCGAGAGTTTCTCAAGCTTGAAGCCATCAAGGGTCCTTTTTCTTATTTCTTCTCGCTTTCTAACCTCCCGAGCCGCTCTGATACGGCATGTTTACAAGCTATTTTCAACCATTTATCCAATTTTGATGGCCTCCGCGAACGGTTTGCCCATGGAAGGCATCATGTTTTGGAAATAATAGGCCTTTTGGAAAGTCAATCAGGTTATGCTGGCATCAACTAGGGAGTGAGGACCCTATGTTTAAAAGTCAACATGTTATGCTGGCATCAACTAGGGAGTGGGGACCCTATGTTGTAAACTCATCAGGTTGCTGTGGCATCAACTAGGAAGTGGGGACCCTATGTTGGAAACACATCAAGTTATCCTGGCATCAACTAGGTAGTGCATACCGTATGTTGGAAAGTCATCAGGTTATGCTGGCATAAACTAGGGAGTGGGAACCCTATGTTGGAAAGTCACCAGGTTATGCTTGCATCAACTAGAAAGTGGAGACCCTATGTTTAAAAGTCATGAAGTTATGCTGACATCAACTAGGGAGTGGGGACCCTATGTTGGAAAGTCACCAGGTTATGCTGGCATCAACTAGGGAGTGGAGGCCCTATGTTGGAAAGTCAATCAGGTTATGCTGGCATCAACTAGGGAGTGAGGACCCTATGTTTGAAAGTCAACATTTTATGCTGGCATCAACTAGGTAGTGGGGACCCTATGTTGTAAACTTATCAGGTTGTGGTGGCATCAACTAGGGAGTGGGGACCGTATGTTGGAAAGACATCAAGTTATCCTGGTATCAACTAGGTAGTGGATACCCTATGTTGGAAAGTCATCAGGTTATGCTAGCATCAACTAGGGAGTGGGGACCCTATGATGAAAAGTCATCAGGTTATGCTTGCATCAACTAGGGAGTGGAGACCCTATGTTGGAAAGTCATCAGGTTATGATAGAATCACCTAGGAAGTGGGAACCGTATGTACGAAAGTCATCAGGTTATGCTGGCATCAACTAGGGTGTGGAGACCCTATGTTGGAAAGACGTAGCTAGGGATTGGTGACCCTATACTACCTTAGTTTTGAATTATTTTCACAATCATTTCTTCTTTTCCCTCTTTTTATTTTTAGAGAGTTAATAAATGCGGGAAAGAATTTTGGAGGAAACATCCCATTTGATGTTTTTGTTACAAAGTTGTTTTCTAGCCCTTGCGTAGTTTCTATTTGGTTGCACCTGCTTCTTGAAAGGTTGCTTTTGGGTTGCACCTGTTTCTTGTTTTTCAAACAAGGAACAATTTTTCAGCTTGAAACGGTGGTTAGTTTTGTGGCCTTTATTATTGGTCAGTTGATCTCAGCCCATCGTTTTTGACCAAGATCTCAACTGCTTGCTTGCTCCATGGGGATCAGTTTCATTTCTAACTTTGGAGATCTTGATTTTCCCAAAACATAACCTTCTTTAACTTTATTTTTCCTTTGTGGCATTTTGACTTTGATTCCTTTCTTTTCAGGAATTCTTGATTTCAAAGCATCAGCCATCATGGCCAGTTGAGGTCAACTCGAGGCACCTGCTGAGACTGGGCGCTTTTTCATACTAGCTTTAATCAAATGAGAACCTTGTAAACTAGTCTTGCCATCCTTTCTTTATCTTAGTTTCGGAATAGATTTCGACCGAAAAGGATTGAAATAAAAACAAACAATGGAATGGACAAATGAATTTAGACAAGAGGTACATCTTTCAAGGAAAGGAAAGAAGGAATTATCTTGAGTACATGCAGACTTCAATGAACATGACATGCCTCTTGGAATGGATTCCTGATCCATATAAACTATCTGATCCTGGCCTTTTATGCATTTTGGGGAGTGGAATTTATCTTCTTCTCATCTCTGACTTGTTTTTTCACTGCTTTGGGTTTCTTTTCGGAGTCCGTGATGGCAATGATAACTTTTAATGATGGGTCAAATTCTTTGTCCTCAAAGATCATCCCGATGACCGGCCCGTTGTTATGGGCCGGTAACGGGTTGTTGGTTAAATTTGGTACTTCCTCGTCCCTTAACGCTACCCACTTCTGTTCTATCAGATTCTCCACTCATCTCTTAAGGGTCCAAAAATCTTCAGTGTCATTCCCTTCTGCCCCTGATTGATAAGCGCACCTGGTACCTGCCTTGTGGGATGGAGATTACGGGTTCCGTCTGTTTGGAGGTACAGGCTGCAGTAGACCCATTTGGACTAGTTTTGGGAAGAGGCTGGAGTAAGATTCACCAATAGGTGTAAAATCAGATTTCCTGGGTGGTTCACAGGGACGTGTGTTATATTGGTAATTGTTCTATAGTGGACGGGGATTAAGTTGTTTCTTGGAGGTGGAGCTCTGTTTTTGTTGTAATTCTATTGTGACCGGATGTATGGTTGGGCATTCATTACTAGAAAAGGATGAGGGGCCATAGAATGTTGTGTATCCTGGTGGGGGTAATAATGTTGCGAGGTCTTGGAATGTGGGCTAGAATAATCTCTGGGTCACCGAGAGTTTCTCAAGCTTGAAGCCATCATGGTTCCTTCTTCTTATTTCTTCTCGCTTTCTAACCTCCCGAGCCGGTCTGGATGGCTTGGGAAATGGCTCTTAAAGTTGATTGACTTATGATACGGCATGTTTTCAAGCTATTTTCAACCATTTCTCCAATTTTGATGGCGTCCGCGAACGGTTTGCCCATGGCAGGCATCATGTTTTGGAAATAATCGGCCGCTTGTTCACGCCATTTGATAGCGTATTTCCGGAAATTTTCCGAGGCTTTCTTTTTTAGGTTGATTAAAGAATTCCTGTCAGGGGCTATATCAACATTGTATTGGAATTGCCTTACAAAATCCCAGGCCATGTCATCCCATTTATGCCAATGGTAGATGTCTTGGTCCATATACCACTCACAAGCAGTTTTGGTGAGGCTCTCTCCGAAATAGGTCATTAACAGCTCCTATTTTCCACCAGCACCCCTCAGTTGGTTACAATATCGTTTTAAGTGAGCAATCGGGTCTCCATGCCCGTCATATTTTTTGAACTTTTGTGTTTTAAAGCCAATGGGTAAATGCATGTGAGGGAACATGCACATATCAACATATGCAATGCTCTTTTGGTCACTCAAGCCCTATATATCTTGAGGCTTTGCTCGATGTTTTTCATTTTTCGTGCTATCTCCTCTTGTTCAGGATTCCTCACGACTCTCTCATGTTCTATGGGAGATTTAAATTGTGGGTGCTGAGGATAGGAGTTTGGGGTAACCCGAGCGGTATCCAAGTGGAATTGGGGTGCTTGGAAAGTGAAAGTTGATTGTTCAATGCTTTGTCGGGGCGGTGTCGGTTGTGCCATAGTAGAGGCTGGTGGTGCTGTGAACACGGTACATGATATTTCTGAAGATGGTGCCTGGTTTTGAACCTCAGAAGGCATACTAGTGAAGTTTGTTTATATGGTGGGGGTGCCCAAACGGAATGAATGGGTTGGTTACTGGGATATGGACCTTGGTAGTTCTTCCCGTCCTAGGGATCAATTCAGGGAATCTAGGGATAGTATTGGGTGGCTCCCTTCCATTGGACCATGCGTCCCACATTTCTAGCATGCGGCATCGTAGCCATTTATTTTCCTCAGCAGCTGCTGACTCAGGCTGAGGGATAACCGATGTCGGGCTATCATCGGGCTCAATGATGGGTAGATGATTTTCTGAGGCCATGGCTATACTTCATTTAGATATCGTGAAATAAGGGTGTGAAGCTAGATTGCCACCACAAAACCAACCACCTATTAATAAAACTTATTCTTTTAAAGCATACACAACAAATCGGTTAGTTCGAGACAGTTAATACATAAGGTAATACATAAGGAATCACATATTGGGGATGCAATGCACCCAAACAGTTAAACCTTTTTCTAAAATATTTTGCAACGGCTGTGTGTTTCGTCCTAGATTTATTGTCTCCCTATTTTACTTTATTAATTACATTCTTTATGGTCATGATCGAATCCTTCGTGGATTGCCTGCGTATCATGATGCCGCATGAATCAGATCATTACGTAGTTCAGGGAACAAGTATGAAGTAACAAATCATATTTTATCATTTCATTAACAAAGATATCTCTTATTTTTAGTTTTTCATTACAGAGAATTGAAGTACCGACAACTATAAAGTAAAAACAATATAGACTCCAAATAAACGACAAAACAATTTTGAACAAAACTCTAGAAAACAGTAAAGTACAGACTCAAAAAGTCAAAAGTCAAAAGTACATGAGAGCCTCTACTCATCTTCTTGGAGCCTGTGGGGATTAACTGGACTTTGCGCGGGCCTCCACGCAAGGTCTTCTTGAAGTTGGTATAAATTATCCATTAACATGGACCTAGTCATGTCTTCACACTTGTGACATTTCATCACGACATAGTCAGCTATCTCCTTAACCCTTGATAACTTCTTTTTCTTGAAGCAGACGCCCAATTTGCTGTGCCCGGGCTTCCAACACTTGTGCGCTTGTATTATTCTGATCCTATAGTTGTTGCACACTTTCTTCTAGTTTGCAAATTAGTGCGTAGCAATTCTCTTTTCTGTCTTAAAATCTATGGTTTGCTGGACCATATCATTCCCAAGGGAAAACATCTTTACTTTAGAAGTGTTGTTTCTTTGTCATATTCCTTTTTCAAATGGTGGGCATATTCTTCTACTTCTTTAGCTAATTTTTTTTTAGCATCTAGCAAATCCTTTTCGGTCTTTATCAAGTCAGTTGCATAGTCTTGGACCTTCATTCTTAAGTTGTTGATGATTTTTTCATCTCTCTGGCTTCTTACAGGCGTTTCGGCGGCTATCCTCATATTTCAGAGTTGGGCTCGGAGCGCCTGTTTCTCTCGAGTTAATTATGTCTTTTGTTACACCCCATGTTTTCGTACGTGAGAGTACATCGTAAGTCAATTGAGTAAGCTCAAAAGTAAGATTATATTTGATGGAATATATAGTAAGTTAATAATGTTACCTTGGAGGTTATAAATATTTAAGATCTTGAATAACGAGTACCAACTAGATTGGAAAGCTTAGAAGCTAAACCAATTGAAGAAAATAAGATTCGTCGAAAGTCGACGAGTTTGAAATGTTACAACATGTACTTCAGGGTGAGACTATGGTTCATTACATGATAAGGAGTTTATGCTATGAGTTATTTTTGTCATATGATATTCGTGTGCTACGTTTTGAAGTAAAACAAGTTGTGGAACAAATGTTGGCAAAGGTCTTCACAAGTTACATTCATAATGTGCTGAAAATTAGGTCAAATGAAACTGCTATTTTCTACCATTATACTCGGAATTAGGGGATGATCTACCTACCAAATTGAAGATCTATGAGTCTAGATTCCAACGCATTAAACCGTTTGTCTATACGAAGTCGGAGTAGAGAGATATTTGTGTTTTAGCGAGACTGCGCCAAGTAGCTCTCTATAGGACCCACATAGGCGGTTTAGATATGTTAATATATACATAAGACGCCTCAACCCCCGTTTTAACTCGTTTAGTTTCAGTAAATTCAGACCCTATACACCTTAAAACACTCTCTCAAGGTTCTCTCATGATCCAAGACCCAAACAAAGGGCAAACAACACAAATCAAGTGTCGGGAATCCCGTCGCGCTAGTAAGTTTCTTGTTCTTCTTGTTGTTGCTGATTTTTGGGTGGTTCCAGCTCGTGTGGGATGTTGTTTTAAGTGGTTTATGTTCTGTAAAATACTCTTCTATGGTTTTAATATCAACCCTAGGTTATTTAA
>MDKH01119801.1:0-21331 GCA_005239495.1 Nicotiana undulata | reverse complement strand
CGATTCTAGACCCGTTCGAGGACGAACGTTTGTTTAAGAGGGGAGAATGTAACGACCCAGCCGACCGTTTTGCGTATTACGGTCCCGTTTCCTTAAATGAAACCTTCAATGGCGGCTATTCGTGCTTTATGACTCGCGGAAGCGGGTGGTTCGGGATTTGGGAATGAATTGGATGGTTTAGGAACACTTGGTTCCTTAAGGCTGGCCTATTTGGCCAAGTTTGACGTCGGTCAACACTTTGAGAAAACAACCTCGGAATCGAGTTCTGTTAGCTCCAGTAGCTCCGTAAAGTGATTTCGGACTTGGGCGTATGTTCGGCTTGGGTTTCTGATGACCCAGGAGCGTTTCGGCGCCCGAAATGGAAATCAGGATTTCCTTAAGTTTAGAATTTGGCATGGAACGGGACTTCATGCTATCAAAGTCCGAATGGAATTTCGAGGCCGGCAATAGTTCCGTATAGTCATATATGACATGTCTGCAAAATTTGGGGTTATTCCGAGTAGTATAGACCCGTTCGACGCAATGTAATGAATTCTAGAATTTCAAAGTTCTTAAGTTTGATTAATTTGGTTTTGGGGTTGAATTTTGAGTTCCGTTGTTTTTTCATGTTCCGGAAGTTCGAGCGAGTCCGTATCATGAATACAGACTTTTCGGTGCTTTTGGACGGGGTCCCGGGGGGCTCGGGGTTGTTTTAGACCCCCGGGAGTTAAGTTAGAAAAACCAGAAATTTTCTGTCTGGTTTCCTTCTCTGCGATCGCAGAGAAGTATTTATGCTGGGCCATCCAATGTTCTCTGCGATCGCAGGATCCCTCCGCGATCGCATATGGTCCCCTCCCCAACCAACTGCGGTCGCAGACTCATCCCTGCGATCGCACAAGTCACCTACCCCCCCTACTGCCTGTTCTTCTCTGCGATCGCAGACCTCACTCCTGCGATCGCATAAGCCTACCTCCCCACCCTCCGCGATCGTAGGCCCCATCTATGTGATCGCATAGTGCTTCTCGAGGGCCAGGGGCATTTGTTCTCCGCGATCGCAGGCCTGATGACGCGATCGCAGTGAAGGTTTTCCTGGGCAGTATTTAAATGCCCAATTACGGGCTTTCTTCCTCATTTCCAATTTCCAAACTCCATTGAAGCATCTTAGAGCTGGGGGAAAAGGCTGTCCAAAGCCACTATCATCTAAGGTGAGTGACTTCTTCTCTAAATTATCAATTTTTCATGGAATTCAACTAATTTTGTTCTTAGAAATATCAAAATCATGGGAAAATTGGGTAGAAATTCCTAGGGCTTTGATAATTAGTGAATTATCCCTTTTTAGCCATGAATTCCTAAATAAATTAAGTAATTACGATCCTTAGGCTTCGGGTAATTCACCCCTTCGAGAATTTTCAAAATCCGAACGCGTGGGCCCGGGGGCAAAATTTCATAACCTTCAAGAATACTATATTTTGGAATTTCTTGTTAATTCTTATTCTTGGAGCATAAATTGATTCAATTATGCTATGTTTGGCTAGTTGTGAGCCGTCGAGGGTAGTTTCGGAGCATTGGGCGCATTCTTGATCCGGTCTTTGGTCCGAGGAGTGCTCCGTCGAGATGAGTTTCCTTTCTAACCTTGTAAGAGGGAATTGTCCCTCTAGGCAACCTTAATTGCTATGTGAACTTGTTTGGGGGCTATGTACGCACTGAGTGACGAGAGTCCGCACGTGGTGGCTATTATTGCTTCGTCTGGGTAGTTAGGACACAACATGTTCATTGTTTCTTTCTTGTTATAACATAAATATGATCTGTGCACTTGCGTGATTGGTATTGTTTTATCTAAATGCTGTTATACTTGGCTTGATTAAATTGTGATAAGAGAATTACGGGATGGGATCGGGTCGTACGCCATGACAGAGTGACGAGAGATTATGTCATGGGATCGGGCCGTACGCCACGACAGATTAATGAGAGATTATATTATGGAATCGGGTCGTACGCCACGACAAAGTGATGAGAGATGTATATTATGGGACCGTGCCGTACGCCACAGTGAAGACTACAGGGTGGGATCATGCCGTAAGCCATGACGAAGATTACAGGATAGGATCGGGCCGTACGCCACAGCAGAGCGATGAGAGTGAGTACCATATGGGAGCGGGTCGTACGCCACGGCGGGTACCAACCTTGTTTGATTTTGAATTGTTATTTGATGCCTAATATCGATGTACTTGGTTATTTGTCTTACATGCTTACTGTTTTCCTTACATCCTGCTTACTTTATTACTGTTGGACCTTAGTGAGTATCGAGTCGACTTCTCGTCACTACTTCTTCGAGATTAGACGGGATACTCACTGGGTACATATTTATGTATGTACTCATACTACACTTTCTTTTCTTCTGTACTTGACTGTACAGGTCCGGAGGTTGGTACGTCTGATTATCAGTCCGGTGCTAGGTATTGACCGAGTGGTTATACTTCACGGTGAGCTGTCCTTCCTGGAGACCTCCTGGCAGCGCCCTGGAGTTTCTGTTGTCTTGTTTCTCTGTCTTTTGTTCAGACTGAGGCCCTGTATTTGTTTTAGTTATTGCATATTCAGTAGTTTCCTGTGACACTCGTGACACTAGTTCCTGGTTCACACTTAGCGTATGTTTGGGTATTGGGCTGTATATTGATGTATCTATTTATCTTAGCTCAACTTTTGTTATGTTTCTACTATCGTATCAGGTTAATAACATGTTAATTGCTTTAAAACGGGTAATTGACGACTTGTTTGAACTAAACGGGAAGGGTGACACCTAGTGTAATCCGTATCGACTTGCCTAACCCCGCTGTTGGGCGCCTTCGCGACCTGAATTAGGATTTGGGTCGTGACATCTATCAATAGACCTGCTAAAGCCCCGAACCATAGCGTCACACATTAACTAGGACAAACAATTACCCAAACTACTTATGTATTATCAACAAGGCGACAAGTTAAGCTTTTATGCACATACAGTTCTCATGTGATACTTGAGCAGCAATAGTTGAATTTATTCATCAAGGAAGCTTGCTCTTTCATGTAGGTCATTGTGGATCCCAAACTCTTCCTCATCTACTCTTCGTTTTCCTATCTCACTTAAGAATTTAAGCACTCAATCCAAAGATTTTGCGGAAGGTTCACTTATCTCTCTCAAGAGAATGTCGGAAGTACGACTTCAAGAACCATAAGCTAGCCCCTCATGTAGACCGTCACCAATGTAAGCTCACTCGACTTGAAATCATGTTGGGATTTTTTGGGATGTAATGAAGTCTTTTTGACTAAAGTTGGATACACTATAGTTGAGTGGGTTTACCTTTCCTTAAGCACACCATTTTTTATTCTTGGCTCACGCTTTGCCAATTCTTTTTGGGGAACTTTCTTTTCCTTGGGGAACTAGAGAGACTTAACATCACTCTTTCTTGATCATGAAATTTATTTTCTCCCCCTTTGATTTCTCCATGATTTGTATCATTACTTTTCTTTGAATCCATTTAACTCCCCCACTTATTCTCTTTATTTTGCATTTTTCTTTTTGTTCTTTCCTTTTCTTACCTTTCCTTCTCATAATTTCTTTTCTATTTTTTTTGTGCTTTGATACCGCTTTCAAGTTTCTCGACTCTCCCCCAAACTTACGTTTCTAGCCAATTGTCTCACACGAGTGTTAAGGAAATCTCGGGTGCCAAGAGAGGGCCACGACAAAACGGGTAAAGGCTTGTAACATGGTTATCAAATGAGAAAGGCTTGAGGCTCAATCGGGTTGGCTAGGGATAACAACATTGGTGGGAAATGGAAATATTCAAGCGGGTCAAGAAAAGCCTACAATCACTTCTCAAGCCAAGCAAAACTTAAGATTTCGCCTTGAAACAAATTCGGGGCAAGTTCTAGACCATTCGCACAAGTACTTGGACTTGCGACAAAATATCTCACCCCTCACGCCTGGATTGTAAAAGATGATAGAGTCGAGGGCCCACAACAACCACATTCAAGATTGAAAATCGCTATGGTTAGATTAAACCACTCGATGATTGCCTAAGTCAACACAAGAGTCACAAAGTCACTAACTAGAGTTATTTCTTTCCAAGAACCTTGTTTTTAACCATAAGCACGCAGTTAAGTGTGTTGGTACCAAGTGAAGCATGTTTGCCTCTTCGTGCATGACTTAATTAGGTCTTTTTATTATTTACTTCTACTATTAATACCTATATACCAAAAACGGAATCAATCCCTTAAGGAGGTTGTCACACCATCCATCATTGGTAAGAGTCACCCGGTTCACACAAAAACTACCTATGGAAAGAACCATGGCATTAAGAAAACCAATGACTTATTGTCTACTAAAACATAAAAAGAAGCTACTAAATCAAGAAGAAGCTACTAATTCAAAAATAAGTTACTAACTAGAAAAGAAGCTACTAAATTAAACACTAAGTAGTAAGAAAACAAATATAAAGAAGCTACAAAGCAAAAACTGTCGAAAGCATAACAAATATACATTATGGGGGAAGATATATACATAATGAGAGAATAAAAGAGAGAATATTTACAGAATAAGGCAAAAGAATAAAATATTGTCAGTTATTACCCAACTATCTTAGAATAATCAAAATAGATCAAATAAAGCTCCCCCCCCCCTCCCCCCCGAATAAAAA
Organism: Nicotiana undulata; assembly: GCA_005239495.1. Taxonomy (NCBI): domain Eukaryota; kingdom Viridiplantae; phylum Streptophyta; class Magnoliopsida; order Solanales; family Solanaceae; genus Nicotiana; species Nicotiana undulata. The sequence continues at coordinate 16,682 of MDKH01119801.1, read as the reverse complement.
TAAGCATTGTCTGTTACTTGTGGTGTGCTTTCCATGGCAGTAGTATGAGTCCCAGACATTTATTGTACTTGTGAATACGCCAATAACATAAGTGTGGGGTGGTTACCCCATTTGGTCTTGCTTTTTTTAAAGTGTTTTGGATACTGTTGTTCGTCTTGTGCATGTACAATGTTTCGCCATCGTAGTAAACGTTATAACATAGGTTCTTCCGAGGTTGCTTCTAGTAGCCGTAGAGGAGGTAGGCAGGCACCTTTCCCCGCCCCAGTGGAGGAGGAAGATGAGCGCATTGATCCAGATGCGAATGTAGTACCAGGTGTCACACCTCCTTTTTCACTACCCCCGGGATTGATGAAGGGTAATAAGGGAGTTTTTCCAATTAAAGTGACATTATTCGATTTTGGGATTATTTTTTTCAGAGTCGCCACCCGGATTTTTGACGATGCTCTGGGACACCGTTTGTTTTGAAAATCCCAAACCGAGGAATTTGACTTTGTTTTAATTTGTCTGCGACCAGAAATCTGAGTAAGGAATTCTGTTAACCCGGGAGAAGGCGTTAGGCATTCCCAAGTTCCGTGGTTCTAGCACGGTCGCTTAACTATTATTATTATTTGGCCTAAATTATCTGATTATTTTTACGCGTTTTAGCCTATTGCAGATTCAAACCCTTTGAAATCTAGTCGCTTTTGATAAGTATGGATTTATCTTGAAAACAAGTCACGAGAACGTGCACTTGTTATGATTTTGAACGTATTACAATTACGCCACATGAAATGCACCCGTAATCGCGACACGTGATTTTTATATAGTTTTAAGTTGAAGTTGGGGACATGAGTTGTCGCACCCGAGTGTAGGTTATGTAGTCAAGATTTTTATCCTGACGGTTTTATAATGCCTATTGGAGGCGATATTCGATCATTCTTTATGTTTTCTATTTTTGAAAGAGCGTTTTGGTTTTAAGGTCGATTAGGACATTTATGGATTTATCTTAAACAAGTCACGATGGCGTGCACTTGTTGTTTTTGAGCGCACGACAAACACGTCAAATGAAATGCACCCGTGGTTGCCATGTATATTTTATTAGTTGTTTGGAGTTAAGGGTCGGGGGCATGAGTTTCCATTCCCGAGTTTGGTTTAAGATAATTTTGAGGTAATATTCGATTTTTATCAAATTTCAAACTAAAGGTATCATTCCACTTAAAGGGTTGCCTAAAATGATATTCATTAGCCTAAAGGGTAGCATGTTTCGGGCTATGGCCATATTTTTAGCCCAATAGTTATTTTAAACCCCTTTCATCAATCCTGATCCTGGCTATTTGTGAAAGATGTGCAGCTATATAATCTAGGTTTAAACCATGCTAATGACAACATGTATGCAGAAGAATTCGAAACAAGGTTACTGATTTACAAGTTCTAAACATCAATCTCGTATTCACGAATTTGCTAGGCACATTCAGCTAGGTTAGAATATTGGACTAAACGATTTTATTAGTTGCAGATAGCATAAACACATGCTGCTTATTTTCATAATTCATATATTGGGTGTTACAGGGGAAATTCATGTTATTACCTAACGAGTATTTTTTCAGGTTTGGTGGAAACGCTTTCGAGCAACAAATCTATGTTTATACATTTCGAAATTCCAGCAGAAAGTGAATTAAACAATTTTTAAATAGATCACAATGTATTTCGAGGTAAAAAGGAAAACTGTATTAGGCCATTTTAGCATATTAGACCAGTTTGAAAATTTTCATATTAGTAAGAAAAAAGGGAAATAACGCTGAATACTAATTGACAATGTCCAGTCCTTATTTACAAACCGTAAAGTCCGCAGAGACAATTACACTATTTCATAGCTATTTACTATGAAATACAATCTCCTAAAAGAAACAGAAAAAGAAATAACAGTACAACATAAAACATCAGCTGCTGCTCCTGTGCAAGCTAGCCTGCAGGGGGCTTTGGATTCTGTATTTCTTGATCATAAGATAGCTGATTTAACAAATATAGTCCAGGCATGTTGTTAGACAAAACATGACCATTATTGGGTCAGATTTGATCCTAACCATGCTATAATTTTCGATTTTAGAGGACAGAACCTATTTTATGCATTTCTCTTGGAATGAATCTCGACCATAAAAGAGGTCGGGTTCAACTCCAAGGATGCAAACCCATCAGACCTTTAATCATTTAACAGGTTATGGCCTTAATTCATGTAGTAACTTCACCATTCTTAGGCATTTCTTAAGATATGAACCTGACCATTATGGGCCTAGATTCCTGTCTTAATACCTTTTGTAATAACAATCCGCCTATATTGTAACCATTTATACATTGTTATAGGATGAATCTGACCATGAGAAGGGTCAGATTCACTTCCCTAACAGTCATTTTTTGGTAACATTTGATTCACACTTGTATTATGATTTTGATTTCTTAGGCATCTTAGAGGATGAATCAGACTATTCAAGAGTTCTGACTCCTCAACTCTATGCCTTATTCAATCACATGCTTTATACCCTTTAAAGGGTGATTTCCAGCACCCTAAGCTACTGTTTATGCACCATAAAAGGGGTGGATTTGACTATTAAAAGTCAGATTCATCTACCCTAGTGCCAATATTCTAACCTACCTAGAGACTTGCTTGTTGCGTCTCTTTATTGGCCAAAGAGACTCGATTGAAAAACATTTTTTCTGCACTTTTATGGAAAGAACCTGACCATAGAAAAGGCCAGGTTCAACATCCCAGTGCAAGTCGTTCTATTAATGGACCAACACAAAACTAAGATCAAAGCATTACAATCAACCAAAAAGACAAACAGGCTGATTTTCAAAGATTCAAGTGCTTCATACACAATGCATACTCAGATTCATCAATGTCACCTCAACCAATCCTACTTCAAATTTATAGACCAAGAATCAAGGAGAAGAAAATTCAGACTCATATACGCTTAAAATAAATACAACACGAGTCAACATATTCAGCATCATTAATTCATCTAAAAGTTCAACATTACATACCTTTAAAGAGAAAGAAACATCAAGAAGACTTTGACCAAATAAAGGTCAAGTATAAACCATAATCAGCAAGAAGACTTTGACCAAATAAAGGTCAAGTATAAACCATAATCAGCAAGAGAGAAGAGAATTCAGCAGTAGCAGCCAGCTCCACAGAAAATATCCCCAGAAAAACTTTTTCAAAAACCCAAAACCAGAATTGAGAGCTCAAATAGCCCCAGAAAGGAGAAAATTCCACCCCTAAAACCTTGAAGAGTTCTTAAAGAGTATACAGATTTTTTTTTGTTTTCTTATTTGTGAATGATTCTGATCTTTTTATGGTTTTCATAATGTTTTAACAGCCAAGAGAGTATTCTCAGAATGTCCAGGAACCTTTTAGACTAAGGGGAGAGGGTCATTTTATAGATATTTGGGAATGGGGTATCTTTTAGAATATTCCCAATTTAAAAAGTTGTAAATAGTACATAATAGTACATAGGGCAGCTGTCAACCTTATCTTTTTAGACAGCTGCCCCTATTCTAGAATATTCTTACCTATTAAAGACCTTTCTACCCTTAAAAATCTGATTCCCTAAGTCTACATTACCTATTGTACCCTTTGGAGTCCCTGAATTTACCATTGGGTAATCAAGGTTACTCACTTGGGTTATTACTTAACTTTAGTTAACTAACACTAGTTATTTCCTTTAGGTGACTATTATTTGTTCTTAACTAAGGTTAGGTCAACTAATTAAAGGTTAATTGATTAGGAGTTTAGAGTTAGTTTCATACAAATTACCTATGTTTAAGTTAATTAATTAAAGTAGGTCAATCAATTTAATCCTTTAACTTAAGCTAAATGATTTAGTTAGGTTAATTCAATTTGACTACCTAAAATCAGAGACTTAACCAATTATTAAGCCTAGGTTTAAATTAATTAATTAATCAGTTTAATTAGGCTTAGTTAAGGTTAGTCAACCCATTTTTCTTAACTTAGGTTAAATGATTTGTTTTAGTTAATGAAACCTAAATTAATTATCCTAAACAGATTTTTTTTAGTTAATTACTTAAAAGGCTACCTAAGTTATTATCTAGGTTGAAGGAGTTGGAATTATTTAAATGTGAGACTAAGTTAGTCATTTGTTCTTAGACTCAGTTAATTGGTCTCAACTAGTTATTTAAGACTCGGGACAACTAAGTTGTTAGCTTGGTTATTTTACCTTTCGATTAGGTCTACTAACTAAGTGCGACTAATTCCTTATTGCCTAGTTAGCTTACTCGAATTGACTAATCATTGAAAATAGTAGTTAATTGAGTTAATGGGTTTAAATAATTTCAAGTAGTGTTTACCTAGAAATTATAGTTAACTAGCTTAAATGAGTGATTAACTCAATAATTAACCTTAATAAAGCTGATTTTTAAACCTATTTTGATCTTAAGTGAATCACTTTTAAGACTTAGGTTAGGTTAATTGAAGCAAATAGTTTAATAATTGGACCTAATTAGTTGCCTTAAATTAAGACTTAGTTATCTACTCTAAGGTACTAGCCTAGCCATACAAAGTCCCTTTTAAAGGTTATCACTTAAATTAGATTGACTCTTGGTTGAGTATGATTACTAATCAATGGACTTATGTGTCTGATTAATAAATTTGCTTTAACATAAGGGTCTAAGATTAACCTATTCTTAGTTCATATTCATTAGTTAAGAATCAAGGAACCTTCAAGCACAATCATAACATCCTAACAGATCAACTATTAATAACAATTACAATTAGTGATTAACAAAATAGGGGATGGGGGTGGTGCATGAAACCAACTAAATTCGAGAAAGGTGAGAGTGACCAAGGCAGTGTCGAACAGGAAACAATCGTGCAAAGATCATCATTCCAGACCAAGTTAAATCCAGAAAAGGCTAAGAAATCCGAAACTAAGTGATGAAATCAAAAATTAATCTAAATTAACTTAATGTGCAGATTCATAGTAAGCGCTAATAAAAAAACATATACAAGAACACAGAACCAAAGAGACATCTAGAATACCTAGAATTAATGGGGTTATAAACCTTGAATTAGAATTCACCTAAATTCATTTGTGAAACCCTAACTAGTCGACTAACACAATTACTAATACGATTAGACATGCATGCAAACAATTAATCAAAGAAAAATAGGAGGAGGCAGTAACATTTAAGGAAAAATGCAGTAACGAACAAGATATAAAACCTAACACCAATTCAGTAAAGCAAACAACTTGCAACTAATTTTAATACATTATTTAATAAGGAAGTAAACGGAAAACTTATGAACTTAAACAATTAAACCAAGCCGAGAAAACAATAATTGACAGAATAGTTTTAGTATTAACCTAGGTGACTTAAAAATAATTAAAGGAGAAAAAGGAGAGGGGTACCAGTCAGTAGGGGTCATTTGGCCGGATTCCGGTGGCTTTGCCGGAGTTTGGCCGGACTCTGGTGGGTTTGAAAATGACTCAAACCCACAGAAATCAATAGCCCTCGTTGAGAGCTATCAATTCGTGTAGGTTAGAGCCATTAAAAGTCTTCATATTGGCCGGGGGAATAACTTTGGTTTTTCAGATTCTTAGATCTAAAATTCCTCACCAACGGGCGATCTTTTGGAGAAAACAAAGTCGGGACGGGGTTGAGGAAGCTATGGAGATTGTTTGGTATAATTTTGGGGTTGATTGGAGAAGCTCCGCTGCCGGAGGCGATTTCCGGCCGGCGGAGTTAAGGCGGAGGACGGCGGAGAGATGGCAGTGGTTGGCCGGTCACTTAGAGAGAGGGGGGAGAGAGATGAAGAGGGGGGTTAGACTTCTAAGTGATTGGGGTAGGGGGGTGTTTTGGAGCAGTTATATACCTAGATGGTGTGGGGTTTAGGACCGTTGGATCAATGAGATCCAACGACTAGGGATTCAAGGGGTTTAAACGGGGTCGTTTGGATGGGTCTTGGGATTGGCCGGGTGAGGGGTTGATTGGGCCGGTTAGAGGGGAAAGATTTGGGCCGGGGGCACATTGGGTCAAAATTGGGGTTTGGGTAATTGGCCCAACTGATTTTCAGTCTTCCAACACTCAATCCATCTAATTAATTTAAATAATTCTAAATAATTACAATTAGTTTTAGCCTAATTTCATCTAATTATAACTTAATTAATGCATTAATTAAAAGTGAAACTATTGTTAACACTCCTAATTATTTAAACAACAATTGTTTTGTAATTTTCCTAATAAAATATGGTTGAATTAGACAACTAAGTATTAAATTGAAATAAACTTACTTATGCAATTTAAAATATTTTTTGTTATTTTATAAATTTTTAAAAGATGAATTATGATCATGCTATGCAAATAATTCACAAATAAATACTGAAATTCAACAAAATCTATAAAACTAATTTATTTATTGAATTTTGTTGGAGTATTTAGTGGGTGAAAAATCACGTGTTCACACCAGGCTGCATGTATGGCATTCGGGATGTGCCAACTCATGCTAGGATGTGGTACCGGACCTTTGTTCCGGCGATGAGCCCCAACCCGGAAGTTAGTATTGATGATGGAAAGATAGCTATGAAGTACTCGGGGATTTACCACAACATCAGATACCTGAGTTTTAAAAGCTTGTTGCGTCCCGGTGAGTCGGTGAACATGAACATAATCAAGGAGTTCTAGGCTAACTGGCAACCTGAGGCAAGTATAGATGCGGTGTATGAAGTGGAGGTGAGAGGAAAGATAATTTCCTTTTACTCATGGCTAATCAATCAAATCATGGGGTTCACGGAGCACTCTCATAAGTTGTTCCTGAGGTTGCTGCGTCGCCCCTATCCTGATATTAGAAGCCATCCGTGTGGCACGGGTTCTCTTGACACATGGACGCGAGATGCTAATTCGTTCCACAAAGACATGAAGAAGTAAAATTTCCAGCATCCCGCCAGAGTCATTCTCTAGTTGATTAATGCAAAGATCATGTCTACCTAGAACGACACTAATATCTCCCGGTTGAAGGTGTGTCTCATTTATGCGATCTTGATTAGGATGAAGTTTGATCTAGGTAAGATTATGCTTGAGCACATGGCTCGAGTACGACCACTTGGGGACCGCAACCTGTATTTCCCGAGAATGATCACTCGGCTTCTAAAGACGCACCATTTGGAGGAGGAGTTCCATTATGACCGGACGATTCCGGTGATGCGGCCTTTTAAGGCCTTTGATGTCACTGTTGTGGCATACCCCCTTCTGTTGTTGTTCTTGTGGATCAGAGATTACTTCGTGTAGAGGAGACACTGCAACTGCTATTTGCTGATATGCGCCTTCGCGCGGCTCGGGGGGAGACTGACTTGGAAGAGCCGTAGGAGGACCACACACTCTCGACAGTCACTCAACAGTGGTTGGGCTTGGCAGATGGAGCACATATGCCACCAGATGAGTATGTAAACTTTGTTCCCTCCAATGATGAGGAGTATCAGCGCACCTTTGAGGGTGTTGATGAGGAGTAGGCCAAGGGCCTCAGGGAGTTACCTTTTCACTCTTGTTTCTATTGTTTTGCATTGGGGGACAATATTATTTCTTAAGTGTGGGGTGGGGTGCTCCTACATAGTTGTAGTTTTACTTGTTTTTTATTTTCCAGTTGGTTTTGTTTGATTTGTTTCGTTCTTTCTTAGACAATATGGTATGCAATCATAACTCTGAATTCTATCGGTGTGTAATAGTTAGTAATCATAATTGTTTAGTTTCGACTCTGGATTTTGTCGACTGGCTTCTTGAGGGATTTGAAGTCAAACGAGAAAAATATAGAAAATAAAAAAATTTAAAATTCAAAAATATGTCTTTTATTTTATTTTACTTTGTGAGGTAGTGTAATAATTCACTCTTAGTTTTCCTCTGTGCCGCGTTTAATTTCCAAGTGTTTTACTTGAACCGGACGTAGTTAGTTTTTTGTTTTTGTTTTATAGGAATAAAGAATCTTGAGTCATAGTTGCTAATTTGAAGCAATTTTGCTTGACTGCATATGCATTGAGAGTGGTGAGTGCCTTAGTTGTGACGCCTAAACTCAGTTCTTTACTCTTAGATAAGTGACTTAAATTGGTTGATTGTAGCTTTTCTTAACTACTTTGACTAGAGAGTCGGGATAGATCCGATCCTAATTGAGTTATGTGCCAATGTGAGAGTGAGGTTTGTGTTGATATTCTATGCATTTCAGCTGGTGTCTAAAACGTGCCTCGTGTGTTTGCAAAGTGAAATAGAAGTCTTGTTCAGTCTAGGAAGTGATATAAGCACTTCTTTGTTGAGCCAATTATATGTCTGTGACCCGCCTAATTATTCTGTATCCTACTTAGCCCTTTTGAGCATGTTATCCTATTCTTTGGCAACCACACTACAAGCCTGACCCCTTTGTTTGAATTGACTATCCTTTTGAATCATTTATCTCTCTTTAGCACTTGATATATTTATGAGCTTGTTAAAAGCTAAGTGGAGGCATGGTTCAATTTTTGAGTGGAACTATAGAAAAGAAGAAAAGTGCATTTTTTGAAAGAAAAAATGTGAGAGCCACTTGTAGGGAATTGAAAAAAGAAGAAGTGAACATCAGAATCTAGAAAAATAAATTTTTTGTGTGTTTGTACATATTATAAAGAAAATTATTCCTTGATAGTGGTAAATCTTGCTTCGTTTGTGCTTAAAGAAATTTGGAGCTTCATTTTAATATGATGTGAGGGTTGTGGTTTGGTTAAACACAAGTATGGGGTTTGAATTGTCAATGTATATGTATTAAAGTTCTTAGGGAGGTGTAGTCACTATATCCATATGTATCCTACCCATCAACAACTTACATTACAACCAAAATAAAGTTCTACTTGATCCTAGACAGAATAAGCTCAATTAGTAGAGTATTAAACTACGGGCAAGTGCTCATGGGAGGTAAAATGTTCAAACAGACAGGCCATTCAAACTATTAGTTAATGTTTGTAATGTGGTTGCCAAAGAAACATGCTTTTAAGCTCAAAAGGGTTAACTATGGTCAAATCACAATCAGGTGGATATGTTTTTTTATAGCTGGCTTAACAAAGAAATACCTATATCACTTCTAAGACTGAACGAACTTCTATTTCGCTTTGCAAACACACGGGGCAAGTTATAGGCATCGAGTGTGGACATAGAATATCATACAAAATAACTCACACACTTATGGCACATAATTCACTCCAGATTGGTTCATCAAGACACTCCACTGATCATTCAAGTCAGTTACAACATACAAAATAAAGGCATTCTGCAGAGTCAACAAATGAGCCTAAGCGTCACACTCTAGGGTCTTTTGTGTTCGGGTATAACAACGCTCAGGGGTGCTTTTCTTATCTCAGCTCGTCGCCCAAAAGAACCCTAACAAAAAAACAACAACTAACTATACCCGGTTCAAGCTAAACCCTTGGAAAAGAACCGCGGTAAAAAAAAACCAAGGGGGAGTTGCTACACTACCTAAAAAAAATAAAATAACTTTTTGGTGTTTTCTTTGGACTAACTTCCCTCGAGAAAACTGCCTAAGGAGTCCGTCATCAGGAAGAGTCCACTATACTTTCTGTTTTTTTTGGTCGACATAGACCCTCAAGAACCCCGTCGAAGGGATCCGTCGTCGTGACGAGATGACTTACTTACTTATACTTCTATTTACAATCACAAGCACAAAAACAAAAACAACTCAAAAGAACACAATGAAAAACAACTACACATATGCTAAATCACAAGAAAATTAAATAAACAACTAACAATTGTAATAACATATATACAGAAATAGGGAATCCTTCCCCCACCCCGCACTTAATATGAGGACATGTCCTCATGTCCAATAAAAATAACAGAGAGAGGTAAGGGGACTTCCCTGAAAGCTCAATTCTTGGTCGGAGACAGTGCCTGGGTCCACGTGACAAGCACGGCCCAGGGCACGCAGCCAGCCCATGATCTTCTTTTCTAATTTGGCTTGCTGGGTAGCCATTGCGTCAACTTGCGACCCCAGCTCAGTCACTGAGGTCCTCAACCCGGCCACATCCTGCTCCAGGTGGTCCAGTCTCTGTCCCCGAGTGTCCCTAGACGGGCCTCCAACATCCGCAGCCTGCTCCTCCTCCATGTGCTCTTGATACTCCTCCTCATGTTGTCGCTCCTCCTCTTCATCGTCCTCATCAAAGTCATGTCCCTTCATGTCATCATCCACCATCACCGCGTCCTTTCCCATTGTAACTCTATTAGCTCTGAATTTGTAAACCGGTGGCACTCTGCCATCCACTGCAAAGTCTCCTGGAACCCTAGCGGCCAGGCACAATCTAGTGATGAGAGATGGGTAGAAGAACGCATACCTTTGAACCTTGCTGCGTTCAAACATCTCCTCGTGAATGACCCGGGCCACATCAAACTCGCAACCCGTCATGAAACACCAAATCAAACATCCTCAGGGAATGTTCACCTCCGAGGTGTTGTGGGACGGTAGGAGTATGTTATTGATGAGGTAAAGCCAACATTTTGCCTCAAACTTGAGAGCGTATGAGTGGAACTTGTTCCCGTACTTGTACCACCTCATCTCCGCACCCGGTTGACAAATGGTCGGGAGGAACCTATCCCAGCTAGAGTAACTTTTTCCATTAGCCTGATAACCATCCTCATACTCATTAACTGGTGGTGGCAGCCTGTAAATTCTCCTGATGGCCTCCATCGAGGCATTAACCTGCCTCCTCCTCACTGTGACAACATAGTTTTTGTGCTCCGGGGCATTGGCATAAAATTCCCTGATGATCATTGCATTTGCCTCATCAGGCTCCTCAAAGAAAACATCCAAACGACGCCTCATCAACTCGTCATGCATCTTGGTACAGTTCTACTGGACGGTTAAGATATCCATGCTCCGCTCAGGTATTGGTGACTTAGATTCTTTTTTCGCGAACCTGTCCTGGGCCTTCGCAGATACAAATTTATTACTGTCGAAAGGCTGAGTATCAACAGATTTTCGTGGCCTTCCGGTGGAAGAACCTTCTTGTTGGCTTGAGGAGCCTGCTCGTCTGCCTGAGGAGGAGCCGGTGGCTTGACGCTTGCGGGGGGCCATTGTACCTACAAAAAGCACGTTATTAGCTCAACACAACATGGTGACCCAACTGTGGTTAATCAGACTTCACCTGACAATTGGTCACTTTACTTCCCTTCGATGGGGCATTTTCACAAACATATGGTAGGCATTACCCACCGGAGCCCCCAATTACTCAATTTTAGATTCCAACTCCTATCACCATTACCCAATTTAACCCAACGCAATCACAACATGCCACTCTCCACATATGATCAATCACAAGTACAACTCAAACACTACCAAGTATCTCTACTCAATAAGAAGAAAAAGCTACATTTTTTTTATAAAGGAAAAGGAAAAACTACAAAATTAAAAGAAAACTAGTAGAGAAAATACATACCTGTGGGGGTTAGAGATTGAGAGATGGAGAGTTTGGTTGAGTGTGACTTGGTCTTGTGAGTGCTTGGGCTTGAGAAGAAAGAAGAAGAATTGCAGAGATTATTTGTTGTGGGTAGGGAGAAAGAGAAGAAGAGTAGAAGAAGAGGGAGGGTTTTAGGAGAGGGGGAGTTCTAACGGTTGGGGGGGAGATGTGGGGTCGTGGGAGATGTGGGGGAAAGAAGTAGGGTAGGGTTAATTTTGTGTGGTTGGGGTAAAACGAAAAAGAATATAAAAAAAAAATTACCTGGTGTCGAGACGGTACTAGCGCGATCTTAGCGCGACCATAGCCCGATTGCGCTAGTTGAGGCAGAATAAAAGTCGACTAGCGCGACCACTAGTGCGAGCACTAGCACGGTCGCACTAGTTGTGATTACTGGAGGCAGAACAAAAGTCTACTAGCGCGACCACTAGCGCGGTCGCTAGTTGAGAGGAACTAGGCAGAACAAAACTCGATTAGCGCGACCACTAGCGCGGTCGCGCTACCCTAGGCCTCAACACACCTCATTTTTCTTACTTATTCCTTGGGTGGCTTGTGTCCACCCTTGTCCGCGCACACCTGCAAATGTTAGTACTTACACTATAAACACTACATGTTGGGTTGCCTCCCAACCAACACCTTAGTTAATGTCGTGGCACGATAATTACAACCAATTAATGGGTTGCCTCCCATGAAGAGCCTGATTTAACGTCGCGACACGACGCAAAATGAGCACATTTAAGGCTCGCTTGACCTCTGAGGTTCACCAAGATGCACCACAGACACTTTCTTGTTCTCGTCCATCCCCACATATAGTTTTAATCTTTGTCCATTAACTTTGAAGGTGTTGGACCCATCTTCAGAAACAATCTCTACAGCACCAGAGGGGAACACTTCGACCACTCAAATTGGTCCGGACCATCGGGACTTGAGCTTACCCAGAAATAATCTCAATCTTGAGTTATAGAGAAGTACCTTATCTCCGGGTTTGAAGTTGCGGTCCACAATGTTCTTGTCGTGTAACTTTTTCATTCTTTCTTTATACAGCCTCGTGCTTTCAAATGCCAGATACCTGAATTCTTCCAACTCATGCAGCTCAGTGACTCGACTTGTGCCCGCATCATCAAGATCCATGTTCAAATGTTTCAGTGCTCACCAAGCTCGATGTTCCAGTTCTACCGGCAGGTGACAGGCCTTTCCGAACACCAACTTGTATGGCGACATACCTATTGGCATTTTGAATGCAGTTCTGTAGGCCTAGAGTACGTCATCAAGCTTTTTCACCAAATCAGTTCTTGTGGCGTTCACCGTTATCATTAACACACTCTTGATTTATCGATTTGATACCTCAACCTGCCCACTCGTCTGAGGGTGATAAGGGGTAGCCACCTTGTGGCGCAGATCATACTTAGCTTACAGTTTTTCGAAGACACGATTGCAGAAGTGGGTGCCTCCGTCGCTGATGATGGCCCTTGGGATCCCAAAACGGGTGAATATGTTTTTATTCAAGAACCCCACAACCACTCTTGCATCATTGGTGGGGAGCGCTGCAGCTTCCACCCATTTGAACACGTAGTCTACAGCAACAAGTATGTACTTATTGCCATAGGAACTGACAAAGGGACCGATGTCAATCCCCCAAATACCAAACACTTCTACTTCTTGTATCGGGTTCATGGGCATCTCATGACGACGGGATATGTTTCCCGTCCTTTGACACTCATTACATCCCTTCACCCATTGGTGAGCATCTTTGAACACAGTTGACGAGTAGAATCCGGCCTCTAGAACCTTAGCTGCTGTTCGAACTCCTCCAATATGCCCTTCATACGCTGATGCGTGACAAGCCTGCAAAATAGAAAATTTCTCTATCTTGGGGACGCACCTCCAGATCATATTATCAATACATATTCTAAACAAGTGAGGTTCATCCCAATAATAATTGCGACAATCACGATAAAACCTTTTCTTTTGGACAGATGAGAGTTCATAGGGTTCAATACCACTTGCCAGGTATTTTGCAATGTCTGCGTACCATGGCACATCTTCCATGCTCGCGGCGAGTAGCTGCTCGTCTGGAAAGGTTTCCAGAATATCCTCTACTTCCATTGCATTTTTAGCACCTTCAAGTCGCGACAGGTGGTCTACGACTTGGTTCTCCGTGCCTTTGCGGTCAAGAATCTCTAGATCGAATTCTTGCAGTAGCAGCACCCAACGAATTAGGCGCGGCTTGGATTCTTTCTTCTCAATCAAATACCTGAGGGCAGCATGATTAGTGTACGCAATCACTTTCGAGCCGATCAGGTATGATCTGAACTTGTCGAAGGCGAACACCACTGCCATCATCTCTTTTTCAGTCACTGTGTAGTTCAGCTGAGCTCCACTCAATGTCCTACTTGCGTAGTAGATTGGGTGCATTATCTTTTCCTTAAGCTGTCCTAACACTGCTCCCACTCTGTAGTCACTGGCATCACACATAAGCTCAAATGGTTTCTCCCAGTCGGGAGCAACAATGACCGGGGCCGTGACTAGCCTCTTTTCAACTCCTCAAAATCCACCCTACAATCATTAGAAAACACAAAAGGGTTATCTTTTTCAAGAAACTTACATAGAGGGTTGGCTATTTTGGAGAAATCTATGATGAATCGCCGGTAGAACCCGGCATGCCCAAGGAAGCTCCTTATAGCTTTAACCAATCTAGGCGGTGGAAGATTTTCAATCACATCTACTTTGGCGCGATCCACCTCAATTCCTTTGCTCGACACCAAGTTCCCCAAGACGATCCCCTCTTGTACCATGAAATGTCACTTCTCCCAATTAAGCACGAGGTTCGTCTCAATACACCGCTTCAGCACTCTGGTCAAATTTGCTAGGCACTCATCGAATGAATTTCCCACCCTTGAGAAATCATCCATGAACACCTCCATGATATCCTCGACCATGTCAGTGAATATGGCCATCATGCACCTTTGAAATGTGGCAGGTGCATTGCATAAGCCAAAGGGAATCCTTCTGAATGCAAATATCCCATAGGGACATGTGAATGATGTCTTTTCCCTGTCTTCTAGGGAAATGGAAATTTGATTTTACCCCGAGTACCCATCCAGGAAACAAAAGTGAGACCTCCCTGCCAGTCTGTCGAGCATTTGATCGATGAAGGGAAGTGGGAAGTGATCTTTCCGGGTGGCAAGATTCAACTTTCTATAGTCCATGCAAATTCTCCAGCCAGTGACGGTTCTTGTTGATATTAGCTCATTATTTTCATTCTTCACAACCGTCATGCCACCCTTTTTTGGAACACATTGCACTGGGCTAACTCAGTTGCTGTCAGAGATGGGGAAAATGATTCCCGCATCTAACCACTTGATAATTTCTTTCTTCACCACTTCCTTTATGTTTGGGTTCAGTCGCCTTTGGTGTTCTCTAGAAGGTTTGTGACCATCTTCCAGGAGAATTTTGTGCATACAGTATGCCGGGCTGATCCCTTTTATGTCTGTCATGGTCCACCCAATGGAAGTCTTGAACTTAGTGAGTACCTGTAAGAGTTGTTTTGCCTGCACATCTGGCAAAATGGATGAGATAATAACAGGTAAAGTAGAATTAGGTCCAAGAAACGCATACCTGAGATGGGCTGGCAGTGGATTCAACTCCAGCTTGGGTGGCTCTTCAACAGATGGCTTGGATGGCGGAGTCTCTCTCTTTTCTAAGTGTAATGGCTCAAATTCGAGTGACCTCGGCCAGGCCCCTTTTCCTTCAAGTGCTAACACCCATTCTGCCAATTCTTCCCCAATTACCTCACCCAAATTTACCGAACATGCAACAAGGGGGTCCTCAATAGTTAAGGACGCATCATCTTCCTCCACTACCACATCCACACCATCAATAAGAGAACAATTGGCGAATTCACTCGGTCGCCTCATGGATTTCTGCACATTCAATGTGATTTCTTCGTCGTTTAGCATTATCTTGAGCTCCCCAGTTTCACAATCAATGAGGAATCGTCCTGTGGCCAATAATGGCCTTCCCAAAATTATGGGAATCTCCTCATCCACTCTTCAATCCAGTATAACAAAATCAGCGGGGAACACAAACTTCCCCACCTACACCAATACATCATCCAGAATTTCACCATCCTATCTGCCAGCTGCAATAACATGGAAGTCGGTATGGCTCTACCAATCCCAAACCTCTAGTAAATGGCTAAGGGCATAAGATTAATGCTGCCCCCTAAATCACAAAGTGCCTTTGCAAAGGCAAAATTTCCAATGGTGCAGGGAATGGTGAAACTCCCTAGATCAGATAACTTCTCAGCAATCGGTCTGGTTACCACAACACTACATGTCTGAGTGAGGGTCACTGTGGCTAAGTATTGGAATGTTTATCCAGGCATTTCCTTAAGAGCATCAATAAAAGGAATGTTTACATGTATCTGTTTCAACATATCCAAGAACTTTTTATACTGTTCATCCTTTTGGTATTTGGCCAGCCTTGTCACGACCCAATTCTCCCTCCGACTGGGTCTCGTGACGGCACCTAGTCTAGACGACTAGGTAAGCCTATACCTTAAGCGAAATTTAGATAAAACAGGTAAAATAACAGTAAGTGAAATAAATCATAGTAAAGTCGACGCCGCTCGGCATTAACAGTTACTTTACCCAGAACCCGGAATATCACAATACATCACAAGCTACTCTACTGCTCAATATGTATAATTGGATAGAAAAGACCGTACAGTTTCATCTACAAGTACTATAACTTCAAGATAGGAAGGGGACTCGGAGATCTGCGGACGCTGCAGATTATACCTCGAGTCTCCTGATACTGCTGCTGCTGCTGGCTAGCTGAGATACCGCGTACTAGGACCTGGATCTGCACATGGGGAAAACATGCACAGAAGGGCGTGAGTACTCCACATTCGGTACCCACTAAGTGCCAAGCCTAACCCCAGTCAAGTAGTGACGAGGTCAGGTAGAGGCCCTAATGAGGGTTGCAAAGTAACAGATATAGAGAACAAGTAAGTAAAGCAGGTGATAATCGACATGAATTATGAGTAAAGCCTAGAAAGAAACGGTATAATCAAATGCTCGGATCAACGCAGTATATATATAAAGCTCTGTAAGAAAGTAAAGGTACAATGCAATGCAAACGCTGAGGTCTCTGCCCGCAATCCCTATGTATGCAATGCAGTATGAGGTAAAGGCTCAGGTCTATGCC
>ML271705.1:1044-29144 GCA_005239495.1 Nicotiana undulata | reverse complement strand
CTTGGTGGTTCCACTCGAATTTCACCGCCTGATGTAGTGTTGATGCGACGGCCCCAGCAACATAGATCCAGGGTCCTAACAGCAAGTTGTAAGATGCCGGCACGTCTATTACCTGGAAGTCCACCTCGAACCAGGTTAGTCCCATCTGTAGGCATAGGCTTATTTCCCCCATGGTAGCCCTTTGAGACCCGTCGAAGGCTTTCACGTTGATTGCTCCCTCTCTTATCTCATGTAGTCCTTTACCCAATTTCTTGAGTGTTATCAACGGACAAATGTTAAGACTGGAACCTCTATCGATCAAGATCCTCGTGATGAAATGATCTTCGCATTGCACGATGATGTGCAAATGCTTTGTTATGTCCCAATCCCTCAGGTGGTAACTCGTCTTCATGAAAAGTAATTTTGTGACTTTACAGTACCTGGCCCACCATGTTGGCCATTTCTCCACTAGTGATGTTGTTCGGCACGTATGCTTCGCTCAACACTTTTAATAAAGCATTTATGTGCGTCTCAGAATTCTGCAGCAAAGAGAGAATAGATATCTGTGCTGGTGTCTTGTTCAGTTGGTCGATGAACGAATACTCCTTAGCCTGTATTTTCCTCCAAAGATCATCGGAACCTGTTTCAGTGAGGGTAGGGCGGTTGGCGGCTTGTTTTCTTGACTCAGCCATATGTTCAGGGGTATAGACTCTACCAGTTCTCGTCAGACCCTATACTGCGATGGCTTCCTCAGACCTAGTTTTACCTTTCCTTCTTGCCTCGGTTGTATAATACCAAGGGATAGCATCTGAATAGAAAAGTGGTGTGATTGACATTGCTACTGGAATTGGCGTGGCCATTATTACTTCAACTTGAGTGTATCTTAGGGGTGGCAGGACTGCAACCTCGAGTGGTGCTGGTGCGTTTGCTAGAGATACAAACTCAACTTCAATTGGCACTGGCGCCTTCGCCTTTGCAGGCGACACTGCTTCAAACTCAAGTGGGATAGACATATTCACCTCGCCATTGTCAGATGGATGAATCTGGAATATGATCGGGTTGAGAGTGACTGCAGGTTTCTTTAGGTCATCGCCTTCTGCGATCAATCCGATTTACCCCTCGGGATCTCAATCATCATCTACTCCAATCATATGAATACCTCCACCCTTATGGTCTGGTAAAGGGTTGTTGCGGACATTTAGAGCAGGGTCTTTTTCCACAATAATCTTGTTATCAATGAGGGTATGTATCTTATCTTTCAGAGAGCGGCATTCTTCGATGGTGTGTCCTTTCATGCCAGAATGGTATGCACAGGATTTGTTTGGGTTAACCCACTGAGAAGGGTTCTCAGTGGTGGCAGCAGGGATAGGTGTAACGTAACCAGCAACTTTGAGTTTTTCATACAACTGGTCGATGGGCTCGGCTATGGTGGTATATTGCTTTGGAGGGCGGCGATCAAAGTTAGGGCGAGGCCTAGGGAAGTTTTGACGGGTAGGGTGTGATTGATAGTGAGGTGGATGGGAATTATATGTGTTGTAGACGGAAGGGGTTTCTGAATATCTATGTGGGGTAGGTTGATATGTGGGTGGTGAAGATTGGTATGTGGGCGGTGGAGCTTGGTAGGAAGGTGAGGGTGCTTGGTAGTTCGGGGTTGGATGATATGTGAACGGAGGTGTTGGGTAGACTTGGTATTTGGGCGAGGATTTGGCTCGTTGTGCAACCATTACGTCTCCCACGTATCTCTTCTTAGACACACCACCGGACTATAAAGCCTTGTAAGTGGCTTGCAAAGCTTCAAAATTTGTAACCATACCGTTCTTGATACCTTCTTCAATTCTCTCTCCTAATTTGATAATGTCGGAGAACTTTTGGCCTTCAACCATCATTAGCCGTTCATAGTACTGCGGGTCCTGAGCCCGAACAGAGAATTTGTTCATCTGTTCTTCCTCTAGAGCAGGCCTAACTTTAGCAGCTTCAGACCTCCAACGAGTAGCATATTCGCGAAAGGTTTCTGTGGGTTTCTTTCTCAAGTTTTGAATGTAAAACACATCTGGTGCATTTTATGTGTTGAACCTGAACCTGTGCATGAAGTCTATTGCCATACCTACCCAGTTCGACCATTTCTTGGGGTCTTGGCTGATGTACCAAGACAGTGCGTCTCCCTTCAGGATCCTCATGAACAGCTTCATGCGTATCCTTTCGTCCTTTCCTACACCAACCAATTTGTCATAGTAAGTCCTTAAATGGACTCTCGGGTCACCAGTGCCATCAAACATCTCGAAATTTGGAGGTTTGTATTCCTCGGGTAGTTCGACATCGGGTTGTATACAAAGATCCTCATAATTCAGACCTTCGATTCCCTTGACTCCTTCAACACCCTGAACTCGGTTGGTTAGCTTTCTGAGTTCCTCAGATAGATTCTTGATAAGCAGGTCCTTCTCATCAGACTCGGATGTATGTGTGACAGGCGGAGTGGAGTGAGTCCTAGTTTCCACATAGATGGGATTGTTGTAGGCATGGAAGTGGTCTTTTGTGTGATTCTGGGGTTCTGGGAGTGGAGGCGGAGTGTTGTGGTGGCAAGTGTTGCACTGTGCTGGAAGAGTTTGGTTCTTTGGGGGAGTGGCGTGATGATGAAGTATAGGCTGATTTGGTTGTTTCGGGATGCTTTGTGGAGAAATGGGGTTGACGTCTGGGAAGTTAAAGGAAAATGACAAGTTAGCCAAATTCCGGACCTGGTCGAGCTCCTCTTGAAACTTCAACAATTTATGTTCCAATGGTGACATGTTCTTATGCAAAACCTGAATACCCCGTCTCAACCTGTTCAACCGTATTGTCGTTCCTAATACCGCTGGATTCTGCCATCTTACCTTTGCCTTTGTTTCTACCTTTGGGAGGACTTGGAGGAGGAGTAGGTGGAGGCCCTTTAGATCTTGTGCGGTAGGCGGATGATGCCAGAATGCACGAACTAACCTTTGGGGAAGGGGATAATAACTAAAAGAGAAACCAAACAAAAGGTAACCGAGTCAGTGAGGATTATGAAAAAATATTGCAGAAATTAAACGCGTAATGCGGAAATGTAAAGTGTATCCTAAGTTGGGGACCTCTTTGTGCCCGAGGTAGTCCTAGCGACAAATTGATTTGGAGAACTTAAAATGCTAACTGCCTCATTTTATTGATAAGAAAAATAGACAAATCTTAAACGACTCTAAATATGTGAAAATAAAAGTCACTAATGGCCAATGGCCTTATTACATCAAAGAAGGCAAAAGAAAAAGACACCCATATCTACTTGGTCCCAGAAGGACCTTCCCCAGATTCGGCATTCCTGCTTCCTTCGATCAGCTTTCCCAACTCGCGAAGTCCCAACAGTAGGTAGGTCATGGCTAGATATCCTCCTTCCGCTCCCTCATCCCTTTGGCAAGTCTCTATCCTTTTGATGAACTTATCCTCTAGCTCCACTATACCTCGTTCCAAGTATGCCAGCCTCTTGTCGGTGCTGACAGCCAGGTCCTTCCACTCCTCGATCAGCTTTCTGTTGGACTTATGTATCTTGTGATGATCATCCTCACATTCTCGGAGCCTCTTGCGCAGCTGGTTGAACTTAACTCGTGCATCGACCTTCTCATCTATAACCCTGTGACCTTGAGCGAACCCTGGATCGAATTGACTCTCCATATCTTCTTCTAGCCAGCCCAAATAAAAGGGAGTGTAACCAGCGTGATACCTGTCTGGCTCGATGGTGTCCTTTTCGAGCCTAATCCTGCAGTGCCATAGGTGCTGAGCTTGGCACTTGTGAGGGCTATCATCATTCTGGGAGTTTGCTCGAAGATGGCTCATTTACTCAACCCTAGGTATAACCTGCCTTCTACCTGCTTGCCTCATAACTCGAAGAGGGACGTAAGGGCATGTTACTCTCAGACCAATCAGTATCAGGAATGAAGCATCTCAGGATCGAATGATGAACTCGTCCGTTGGGAACCATTCGAACATCCATTTAACCTGATCCTCGGTCAAGTTGCCAAACAACTCAACCTATCCTTCGGCATTCTCTATCTGAGTGAACATGTCGGGGATATAGTTTATTCGCTTTGGGTGATGAAAAGCAATATGGTCATCCCAGATCCTTTGGTGAATGTCTTGTCGGTATTCACCCCTTTATAGATACTCCATGAGCCAGAGTTGGAGTAATAAGTTGCAGCCTTTGAAATGCTTTTCTCCTCGTTGACACATTTCTAAGGCTCGATACATATCTGCAATGATCATGGGCACAATAATGAAGTCTTGCCCGTCTATCCCTTCCATTAGCGTCTTAGTTATCATGGCCAACATAGTGTGGATTCTTCCCTTCTTCATTGGGAACACAATCAAACCCAAAAAGCAAACCATGAAAACAAACACTCGGCGATGGATATGCCCCAAAGAAGTGATAGCAAACTCGTCTTGGTAGGTGCGGTATAACTTGTTGTGACCATACCTCTCATACAAATAGGTGAAAGGAATGTATGAGTCCTTTAGACACACCACTTCTGGATTCTTCTTCAGACCCAACATTTTGAGAAAACCCCTGCCTGTGCGGTTCTCAGACATAAACAACCCTTGAGATTCCCAAGCTAGACCGGCCAATCCTCCTATCTCTTCTAGTAAAGGGGTCATTTCAAGGTTCCCAAAGCGGAACACAGACCGATCACAATCCCAAAATAGAGTAGCAGCCTCTATCATCATTTTGTTTGGCTGGATATCTAAGACAGAGGGTAGATTGCCCAGATGTTTCCTGACGAGAGTTTTGTCACTGGAATGGAGATCCTCCCACCAGCTTAGCAATTTGGGGTGGATATCGGAGACCATGCCGAACCTGGGGATTTCGTGCCTCATTTTCTTCAAAGCAAATAAGGTTAGGCCCTTACCCCCACCAGACTCGACTATTTAACATCAATAATTAGCAGGAAGCATTTAGTTCTCCAAATAAATGCACAGAACGTGAGAGTGTCCGTTTGGGTTTTTAGGGAACCCGATTGACTTTGGAAAAGGCTATCTTAAAGGCTACTGGGCGGACAACACGTTATCCTGGCTAGGTTTGACCATGATCCATGCAGTAGTATAACGGAGTAAGGTTTCTATGGGGTATTAGACTGGTACCCTTGAGCGGACAACTCAAGGGGGAAGGCACGGAACTGTCGACTACACCGCTGATCGACTAGTTTTACCGCAAATACGCCTTTTCGAATTTAGGGGGCAATAGTATAGGAATAGCGAAACCACTCATTGTAAGCGTTGCTATAGTATTTTGTTTGGCACGAGTGGAGTATGAATGTCGAGCATGATATGCAATAAATAAGCATTTAAACAGGTAATTATGTATTTGCATGTTAAGGAAAGCGGTGAAGAAAAAAAAAATATAACAGTTATGGTTGAAAGCAGTTACAAAAAGAAAACAAAGAGACATGTTAGTCTTGTTCATGGGAAATGAATACTTGAAAGAGGTAAAACAAATTTAATGGCATGTAACGGGGAAGAGGAAAGGGTGCAAGCATTAAACAAAATTAAAGGTCCAAATTCACGAAACAATTTTTAACGGTATAAGCCTAGGGAGATCCCCAGCAGAGTCTCCATGCTGTCGCGCCCTCTTTTTCCCCTCTTAAATCGGCGAGATCGGGTTTATGACATTTTGGACAACTCCTTTTGAAGGAAGAGGGTTAAAAGGAAGAGTCGTCACCTAACGATTTTATGGTGCGTTAGGGCACCTAGATTAGTTAACTCATACGACTAGTTTGCATTACCAGAGATTGGGTAAGGGCTTGACGTTATCCCAAGGGGAAGGTATTAGGCACCCCTCAGGATCCACAATTATGGTTCCCGGCCAAATGGTTTTCGTGAATTCGGACAATAAGCAAATAACAAGTAAGGCTCATATAAGAGGGGATTTCAAACAAGTATTGAAGTTTATTAAAAGTTGAAATAAATCAAAAGTAAATATTTGAGAGGAGACGTCCTAGGTTTAAAGTAATATGGATCACATCAATGCAATACCCGATAGGCAGAGCTACACGTGGTATTAGCGCACCGGTCATCATATCCATATTCTACCCTTTCTCACCCCGCGAAGGTATTTAAAATGTGTGTTGGTCACGAAACATATTGCGTGCTATTACCCATCCCATCCTATCAGTCCTGGAGGAAGTTAGGGACTACTATTCCTAGAGGGTAAGTACTAGGTTGAACCCCTAGGTTAAAAGGACAAAATTCTAAACGATAAGAAAAACAATTAGGACTGTAAATACAGGGAAGAACGTAGATGCAGATATGAGGCTCAAGTATTCCTCCACAAGTTGTACACATAATTAGCACGACTCACCACAAATGAGGTCTTAAATTTCAGAACCTAAGGCATGATGTCTAGGCGAGAATACAGTAATGAGGCAGTGTTATTAAAGAGTTTCAGAGAAAGGATTTTTACCATTTTCAAACTATTGATTTCTTATCTGTAATTAGCTAGACAGTACACAAAAGAGGAATATTTTTCCAATTTTTAATACCTAAGGTTTTCCTAGGCGTATTAAAATACTCCAATTATACTGCCTGGTTTCAGAAAATAATAGTTAGACAGGGTGAGTCTTTTTTATTATTACGATGCTAAGAGTTTAGACGAGTATGGATGCAGGTCCTGGAAACATGATATTTAAATACAGGCAGGTTGTAGAATGATGCAAACCTATGCATGATGTTCTAGATGCATGAGCGTTTTCAGTATTTGAATCTATTCTTTTTAGCGAGATTCATTAGCACATTTGTTTTTGATGAAAGCAGAAAATATAGAGATGTAATTCCTTGTTAAGTTACTGAAACCTAATACATGATTTCTAAGTGTTCACAGCAGTATGTTTTTTAACACATGATTTTGGCATAGATAACATGAGCATGCTGAGAACAAAATCCTAAGGTAACATGATTTATAATGCAAGATTCGGTAGTTAATGTTATTATTTAACCTAAAACGGGATTTCTAGATGAAGCAATTGTGAAATGCAAAGGCAGTAACATTATAACAACCGTTTCTATTGTTGCTTAACTAGGAACATGATTTCTAAGTGGATATGAGTACGATGGGGATGCTGAAATAAATAAAACTAAACATCAGGGTATCTAATGCATGAATGAAAGGTATTCCTAAGCATGGTGGCTATTGCACCTATAAAATATAAACCTACAAGCATGGTTTCTACCCGTATCTATACTAAGCATGCATAACCCCACCCATTTCACTATCCAACCCCAGAATCATTTTTACAATTGATTATTACAGACCAGCATTGCACAAATTACATAAGTAAATAAGAAAATTAAGAAGTTACACTATAGGGAGCCTAACAGCAAGCCCAAATCTCCAGGTCCAACAATGACATATGCCATTGCCTTTCACAACCCAGGTGTGTCAGAGTTCCTAAGGACCTCAGAGGATCCCAGACAGTGCTCACACCTCGAGTACCCTATCCAGGAATGAGTAGGTGTAGTGTGGAATGCCAGCCTTGTGTGTTAGAGTTCAATGGGTACTCAAATGGTCCCCAAGGCAGTGCTCACACGAAGGGGGTTGAACTTAGAAACTAGGTGTAGTGAGATGTGCTCATAGTTTTTAGAAGGAGTTGAGTTGAAAATAGTTTTCTGACATAATTGTTTTTAAAATAGCTTTAGAGAACAACATAAGAGTTTGTTTTATGAAACTAATTTGAAGAGGAAAAGAGACAGGACAATCGGCAACTTAGAAAACATACATAGTTCAGGAAACAAACACAAACAAGGAAAAGGAAATTGGGGACAAGTAATACATCTGTGAAAGCATAGTTGCACATAGGTTAACATCAGAGAAGTCTTACAGAACTTAACTAGTTACAGCAATGATCTACCACAAATGTTCATGCCAAAGAGTTTAATAGCATTAGATTGAGAGGGTGCCAGACAGAGTTACACATTAGGTTCAAGGGAAAGGTTCAGGATTACATAGTAACTAGGTATCATGAGTACATGCTTGTATTGTTAGGAATTAGGGGGGTAAGGCAGATTCATAATGAAACATATAAGAAAAGTACTGGACGTGCTGAACTGAAGGGGAAAAGAGATCACATAGACAAGTAGACATGCTAAACATAGAGGGAAAGAGAGATCACATAGACAAAGTGAACATGCTGAACTAAAGGGAGATCACAGAGACAGACTAGACATGCTAATTGCAAGGCAAATAGCAGAACCACAAGTAGAAACATAAGAGAAATAGAAGGAATCTTAATACAAAAAGAAACATATTGTTTTAGATGTTGTAGGCTTAAACTGAAACCATACAAGTTGAATGAGAGAAATGAAGAGCAGCAAAGTGAAGAGAGGCAGAGCAGTAGTGTGTAGATGCAACGGAATAGTAGGGCAGCAGAGCAATAGCACTATAGAATCACTCAGTTTTGGCTTGCAGTCGACTGAGTTGCAAGTAACAGCAAGAGAAGCAAGACAATATTTGTGTGTGTGTAAGAGAGAGCTTAGAACAGTGTGTCTTGTCCCGTGTCTTGTTATTGAAAGACTAGAAGTATATATAGTTTTGAAACTAGGTAGTAAATAAGGCAGAGATCATAGTTAAGTAGTAAATTATGGAACTAATACCAATAAGAATCAATTAAGACTCGGACTCCCTTTAATTAGGAAGTCATAGTTCAAACGGGCACAAGCTATGTTAAATAAGGCAAGGAATCAATTAAAAACTAATTCTTACCCTAATGGGAGCAGTAAAAGTATATAGCATGCAATTAGGACTGAATACAACATGTATAAGGAAAGTATATGAGAGTAATTGACAACATGTTTATATACGGAAAAGGTAAGACAGAGCACAATTTAATTCTGGAAAGTAGTCAAGAAAATATCAAGTGAGATCCCAATCACAGGGAATCAATACCAACTAAGGAAACTATCACACAAGTAAGAAAATATTCGAAAATCAGTAAAGAGTTCTAAGGAAATATACAGAGTCACAGTTCTAGGAAAATACCACAGTTCTGAGGGAGATACATAAAATCAGTAAAGAGTATTATGTAAAAAGTCAATAAACCACTAATCAGACTTATAAGACGATAAATAACATATATCGAACAAAAATCAGAGAAATTCTAAGCGAATAGTTAGAGGAATAGTAGAGAATCAGAACCCTAACAACAAATTAGAGTAAGGAGCACAAGAATACATAAAACATTCATGAAAGCACTGGATATTCATGAAGAACACAAACAAATACGGATTAATCGAACCCATTGTCAGAAACAACCTAAAAATTAGGTCTTTTAGCATAATCAGTCAAGTAGAAAGGAAAGCATAAGGGAATCGTTTAAACATAGTAGAAAACACTAATTAGAATAAGAATCGTTTTTGAAAGGGGTTAAGAAACCCTAGTTTTTGAAATGAAAGATCGTTAAAGATGAAGGTTTTTTCAGAGAAGAACATGTAAAGAAGCTTCGTAATATCGTATATCTAAATCAGATCTAGAGAAAATCAAAAAGACATAGGGTTAGGGTTTCGTGGAACCCAAAGAGGTAGGAAAAACCTCAAAGATGTCGTCGGCTTAAGCCGGAAAGGTTGTAGTTCTTACTCAAACGGCCAGGGGAGGCTGGGAAGTGGCATGGGGACCATGAGAGGTGAGTGAACCGCTCCAGGTTTGCCTGAGGACTTTAGGGTATCACTGGACCGGTGCAAGGAGGATAGATAACCAGGAGATGATGAGGAATCATCGTTTCCGGTGAGAGAACCAGCCGGAGAAGACGAACGGAATTCATCGGAGGAGAGAAGCCAAGGGAGGCTTCTAGAGAGAACCAGAGAAGAATAGAGAGATATGGAGAGAGAACAAGAGATAGTAAATGAGAGGGGTCGGGGGTTTGGTTAGGAATTAATTAAGGAAATAGAAATCTGGGTCGTTGATCTAAATTGATCAACGGCTCAGATTGATTTGGGGGTTGGGCCGGGTAGGATATTAGTTGGGCTGGGTTAGAGAGTGGGTTTTGGGTTAGGTGGGGTTGGGTTAAAGGTTGGCTAGAATTTAAATAAAAATGGGCTAAATGTTAAATACCCTAAAAAATAAGATAATTAATTAATTAAAATAGGTGATAATTGTGTAAGATGAAATTAAAACCAAATAAATGAAATTAAGATAGTTGACTACAATAAAAAAATATAAAATGGTCAGTTGTTGCTTTTAAAAATGATATAAATGTATATTTGTGCTATTATCGCAAAGTTGCTGAAATTAGATAAATAATGCCAATATTGGTTAATTTGTGAAACAATTAAATTGTAATGGAGCTAAATAGGATTATGAATAACATATTGAGCAAGAAGATGTCTTGAAATCATTTATAATATCATTTATGCATAATTATGAATAATTATGGAACATAAAAATATTAAATAAACAGGAAAATAATTTGATAAAAATACGGAAAATTATGGAAAAATATCAATTACTGTAAAGAGTGATTTTGAAGTTATATATGCAAGTTTGAAAATAATTTTGGGGAAAAACTGGGTATCAACATGTATTATGCGGTCCGCATTGGTGATATGCGACCGCATAACTGCATCGCATTTCAGGCTCAGCATCTTCTACAGGGAGTTCTGCAATCCATTATGCGGTCCATAAAGCAGTTATGCCATGAGTGTGGCTATGTTCTCTGCATGGGAATTGTTTGGGTAAAGAGCAATAGAATGCACTATTGGTGTTAGTGGTGTACCTCTAGTCATCCAGCTTGAGTTTTGAGCCATCTTATCGAGAAGAATCTTGCACTCTGTGAATGTCTTGCTCAGAAATGCACCCACAGCTGAAGCATCTACATTGGCTTTCAAATTGTCTGCCAAACCCATGTAGAATCTCTGTCCAAGCATCTGGTCTGGAATGCCATGGTGTGGACACTTCACTAGCATCCTTTTGAACCTCTCGCATGTTTCCTGCAAGGTTTCAGTAGGTTTCTTCTTGTACTGCAATATCTCATCAATCTGCCTTGCAGTCTTGTTGGAAGGATAAATGTTTAGGAACTGCTTGACTAATTCCTCCCAAGTGGCAATGGAATTTATTGGGAGCGAATTCATCCATGTTTGAGCCTCTCCAGTCACATAGAATGGAAACAGTAATAGCTTGATGGCTTCCGGAGTCACATTTGGCTGTCTTTGGGTCACACATATTGAAAGGAAAATTTTTCAGATGTTGTTGAGGATCTTCAATGTGTGACCCGGAGAATAGTCCCTTATTTCGAAACAGATACAACATGTTGTTGGTGATCTGGAATGTCTCCACTTGTATCTGGGGTACAACAATGGTGGTGGCCAGGTTGTCAGCAGTTGGTTGTGCCCAATCATAAAGAGCATCTTCTGGCACAAGAGGTGCCACCATCCATTGTTTGCGTCAACCCAGTTATTCCGATTATTTGCATCGACGTCATCCACGTAGTCCATTTCAGTTTAGAGTTGATGTTTTTGTTGTAACTATTTGTTCTTCTTGTTGGCTCGATTTAATGCCCTGAATGTTTTCACGGCCAGTCCTCGAAGAGCTTCTAGGCATACACCTGAGTCACAGGAGAGTTCAAACGTGAGAATTTCAATGGAAAATTTTTTAACACCATAGAAAATTGATCTAAACTAAAAATCCTAGCACTTATTTTAAGTTGTAATAAATAACACGGTTAGTTCCCGGCAACGACTTCAAAATTTGGTCACGCCCAACTATGCCTTGTAAAAAGTACAAAGCGGTCGCTGTAAATATAATCCGGTTCAAGTCCGGAGTCGAATCCCACATTAACCTAACCTATTTACTACAACTTTTAGTAATGCTAATGACAAGCTCAGACAACTTCCAGATGCAAGATTTTTATGAATAAACAGTGGAATTTATTTAACTAATGTAAAATAACAATAAAACTAGCAATAATCAAGAATAAAGTTGAATTCAATGGTAAAAAGGATCTAGGGCTATTGATTTTCCCAATTGCCGAATTAATTCTTAACTCGTTAGCTATAATCTCGCCGTAATACTCTATGAGGATTATGAGTTCCGGGCTACCGTAATTATCTCTCGATCAATTACAATAATTTACTAGAAGCATTCTTTCGAACTACTCTAGCTAATAATTTATGCAACTCAGAAGTATCCCACCAAAGCTTTGTTATTTCTAAATCCACTTCTAAATTAAAGTAATTAATCTATTCAATTACCCAAAAGTGGTGTTGTTCAACAATAATCTAACCAAGTGTTCTTTCTCAAGCAACACAAGGCAACTAGACACGATTAAGCAAGGTCCCTTTCAATTAACCACAATACAAAACGTAGTTGAACAATCATAGAACAAACACGACTCAATTATATCAAAATAGAGTTAAGACTTCATCTATTTTTCTTTGTTTTTCTCTGCGTTCTTGCGTGCCCAAGTCCGCGGTCGCAGACCTGCCTTTTATATTTTTCTTTGTTTTTCTCACTCTTTTTCATTCGGGCTATCATTTGATTGCCCTTGTATGTTCATAATTGACTCCAAAACGCTCTTTATCTTCCTCCTAGCCCAGAGTGGTTCCTGCAAAGCATACATTTCTCAATTAGAATATTTTGTTATCTTTTAGCATTTAAACATCAATAAAGTATGATTAATTTAGAGTATAAATAACGTCTACATTGCATAATATAGGCTACTATCACAAACCCCAATCATCAATTTATAAAAATAATAATAAATCTAACGAACCTATTTTGCAATTAAAAAAAAAAGAAGAAAAAACCTTAAGCAATAGTTAAAGAAATAAAGTGCCACAACAGCTCATCACTATAAAATATCAAACTACCTTAAAATATATTCACAAACACCATATAAAAGTTGTTTAAAAAGTGAGTACAAATTAAAAATAGGTATATATTCAATAGGGGCGACCAAATAGAGCGTCAGTGCAATTTTTACTTTTATAATGTGTCACTGGGGTTTGGGGCTTGCTTCATTAAGTATCTACCATCTCTTTGGTGTTTTGTAGACGTGTGATGTGTCTAGAGTTTTCCCATCATCATTTTAAAAATGTGAGATTTGTCTAAGCCCAATTGAGGTTAGTCCACCATCTATCTCAATGATGTAGGATTTGTGTAAACCTAATTGAACGTTGAGATTTGTCCCAATATTGCTTAAGATTATATAAAATTAATTCATCATCTATAACACCTATTCATCCCGTAATTCCAACCAATCGATTCTGAGTAACTCTTAGATAAACTATTAAACTAATAAGAGTTGTATCGTTTAACTTCATTTAAAAATGAAACTTGAATTTTTATAGAATTAAAACAGAAATGATTTTTTAAATTTGATCATTTCTTAGATTTTGTTGAATTATATCGTATTCATTTTCGATTTTAAAGCAAACAATTACCTTATAAAATTGTTTTTTTTTAATTTAAGTTTAACTCATGCACTGATATCACATGTAATAACGCAGTCCAATAATGATATTGTCATCTTTTGCTTTAGGCTCACAAAATTTTAAAACACTTCACTTATGTATGAAATTTGGCTTCTTAAGTACCCAACATCACCTTCCTCTTGGTTTTGCCAATGTGAAATTTATCTAGTGTTACACATACATATATATATATATATATATTGCTTACCATTTTGTTTGCTTTTGTAGTAATTTGTACGTAGTTTATTCAAAATTTTGTATATTTTTATGTTCAATAGAGTTTTGAATAAAAATACGTATATTTGCAATCTTTGAATACAATCAACGGTAAAATGCCCTCAAATTAAGACACTTCACCTTAAAATGAGAGTCTGACTCATATAAAACAACGTGCTTGTATTAAAGTTCAATGTTTGGTTTTTTGTGCCACAATTCTAGTTCACAAAATTTAAGGCATATTTAGTTTGATTTGCAAGATTTATTTTGACATTGACATCTTTCATTGATCCAAATTTTTATCTGACCACACCTTCAAAAAGACAAAGGAATTGTATAGGGCAGTGCACTAAATGTCACAATAATTATTATTCATCTAGTTATATTGCTTATTGTTGAGATGTTTTGATTATTAATAAGCTTGGAGCAACTATATTGAAAGAACCAGATTTCATGAACTAGTTACTATGCTACTGAACTAGTGTACAAAATTGATATGGAGATGACGAAAGAACCAATGTTATAACAGACTAATGCAGAATGCTCACTACTAGAAATTGGGCTTATGGGAACAGTTTTATTGCAACGGTTCATGGACCATTGCAATAGCACGTCTATTGCAACAGTCTTAACCGTTGCATAAGGGCCGAAGATCTATTGAGAGTTTTGCAAGGAAATCGTTCCAATAGCATACGAACCGCTGCAACAAGTTAACTTATTGGAACGGTTGTGCTAACCATTGCAATTGGTATATCTTTGGCCACAGGTTTCTAAAAAAGAATCTTATAACAACGTTTTAATTTTTCTCTCCCTGTTTTCCCTCTTCTAATTTTCGTGAAGTACAATTTTTGTTTTAATTATTATATTATTATATATAATTAATCTAATAAGAGGACATCTTAGTCATATGGAAGGTCCCAAAATACATAATCTGAAGACCTAACTCCAGCAGAGGGACACTTTTAAGCAAGACAAATCTCTGAAAATGGCGCACTCTCCGATATGGTAGGTCTCCCATTGATTTTACTCTCTGTCTAGGTAAGATTTTCTCTCCAAGATTGACTGTAGTTTAGTTTACTTCACTCAATTTCTCTCACACAGTAACCCGCTAACCTTCGCCATCCCTTTAATTGGTAAAGTTTTAGTTAATCAGTTGGGAGGGGTGACATTATTGTTGTTTAGTAGAAGGTGCAACAGGGGCTATTCCGTCACTTTCAGTTAGTAAATCAAAGGTATGGACTTTCTCTCCCTGTTACATTGTACTTGACAAGTTATCTTCTTTAACTTTTTGGAGTCAAAATTGACACTGATAAAGGGGGCTAGAAAATGGTTTTAAAAATTAAGGTTTGAGATTTTTTGGCTACTGATAATGAATCGATCCCATAGTTATTGGGTGAGTCTGTCATGAAGTCTTGCCCACAAGGTGTTTGTCACTTTGCCTCAATGAATCTCTGCAAATTTTTTAAATTTCTATCATTGTCTCAAGAATTCAACTGATATTCTAAAGTGTATACTAAGTAATCGAGGGAGACTATTTGTCATTTTCATATAGTTCTTAATTCCGATTGTAGGATATTTTTGATAACCTGTTGTTGAATTGTGTTAAAGCATAAAATTTTGAGTTCAAATTAACTAAGATGTCAAAGTTTAGGTGCCCTTTTCTTCAATCAAAACTCAATCTTGTATTAGAGTTTCTAAAAGTTGAAGATGAAGTAAACTTAGATAGCATATTATATGTAAGTGAGCTCATTTTTTGATTTCTTTATTTCTCTCCCCCTCTTAAACAAACATTCGTCCTCGAACGAGTCTAGAAACATACCTGGAGTCTCAAACAAGTGAGGATATATGCTCCGCATCTCCCGCTCGGTCTCCTAAGTGGCCTCCTCCACTGACTACCCTCTCCACTGCACCTTCACTGAAACTATATCCTTAGACCTCAACTTTCTGACCTGACGACCCACAATAGCCACTGGCTCTACCTCATATGACATATCACCCTCAAGCTGAACTGTGCTGAAGTCCAAATCATGAGACGGGTCACCAATATACTTCCGGAGCATCGAAACATGGAACACCAGATGAACACTCGATAAGCTGGGTGGCAAGGCAAGTCTATAAGCCACCTCCCAATTCCTTTGAAGCACCTCAAAAGGCCCAATGAACCGGGGACTCAGCTTGCCCCTATTCCCGAACCTCATAACGCCATTCATGGGTGACACCTTCAGCAATACCTTCTCTCCCTCCAAGAAGGACACATCCCGGACCTTCCGGTCCGCATAAATCTTCTGCCTAGACTGCGTCGTGTGAAGCCGTTCCTAAATCAACTTCACCTTATCCAACGCATCCGAAACCAAGTCAATGCCCAATAGCCTAGCCTCGCCCGGCTCAAACCAACCAACCGGAGATCTACACCTCCTACCATATAAAGCCTCATACGGAGCCATCCGGATACTCGACTGATAACTATTATTATATGCTAACTCCGCGAGTGGCAGAAACTAGTCCCATGAACCCCCAAAATCGATGACACAGGCACGCAACATGTCCTCCAAGATCTGAATAGTACGCTCTGACTGCCCGTCGGTCTGAGGATGAAACGTTGTGCTCAACTCAACCTGAGTACCCAACTCTCTCTGCACGGCCCTCTAGAACTGAGATGTGAATTGAGTACCTATATCAGAAATGATAGAAACTGGGACCCCATGCAATCGGACAATCTTCCTGATATAAATCTCAGCTAACCTCTCCGAAGAATATATAGTACCAACAGGAATGAAGTGCGCGGACTTGGTCAGCCGATCCACAACAACCCATATAGCATCAAACCTGCTCGAAGTCCGTGGGAGTCCAACTACAAAGTCCATGGTAATCCGCTCCCACTTCCACTCTGGAATATCTAAACTCTGAAGTAATCCACCTGGCCTCTGGTGCTCATACTTAACATGTTGACAGTTGAGACACCGACCCACAAACTCCACAATATCTTTCTTCATCCGCCTCCACCGATAATGCTGTCTCAGATCCTGATACATCTTCGCGACACTCGGATGGATGGAATACCGCGAGCCATGAGCCTCTGCTAAAATTAACTCTCGATGGCCATCCACATTGGGCACGTAAACCCGGCCCTGCATCCTCATAACTCCATCATCAGCAATAACTACATACCTGGCATCACCTCGACGAACCCTGCCCTGAAGAACTAGCAAATGTGGATCATCATACTGGCGTGCTCTGGTCTGATCATAAAGAGAAGACTTGGAGGCTACACAAACCAATACTCGTGGGGGATCTGATAAGTCCAACCCACCAACTGACCCGCTAAATCCTGAACATCAAGTGCTAAAGGTCGCTCTGCTGCTAGAAGGTAGGCTAGACTCCCCAAACTCTCTACTCTGCGACTCAGGGCATCGGCCACTACATTTACCTTTCCCAGATGATATAGAATAGTGAGGTCATAATCCTTGAGAAGTTCCAACCATATTCTATGATGCAAATTCAGATCCTTCTGCTTAAGCAGATATTGCAAACTACGATGATCAGTGAAAATCTCACAATGCACTCCATACAAATAATGACGCCAAATCTTCAAGGCGTGGACAATGGCTGCTAGCTCAAGATCATGCACTGGATAATTCTTCTCGTGCACCTTCAACTGTCTGGACGCGTAGGCAATCACCCTACTGTTCTGCATCAATACCGCTCCAAGGCCAACTCTCGAGGCATCACAGTAGACTGTATAAGAACCTAAACCCGTAGGCAAAACCAACACTGGAGCCGTAGTCAAAGCTGACTTGAGCTTCTTAAAGCTCTCCTCACACTCCTCAGTCCACCTGAACGGAGCACCTTTCTGGGTCAGTCTGGTCATAGGTGCTGCAATAGATGAAAATCCCTCTACAAAACGGCGATAGTACCCTACCAAGCCAAGGAAACTGCGGATCTCGGTAGCTGATGACGGTCTAGGAAAACTCTGCACCGCCTCCACCTTCTTCGGGTCTACCTTGATCCTATCACAAGACACCACATGGCCCAAGAATGCCACTGAATCAAGCCAGAATTTACACTTCGAAATTTTTGCATACAACCTTTCTCCCTCAGAGTCTGAAGCACAACCCTCAAGTGCTGCTCGTGATCCTCCCGAGATTTGGAATATACCAAGATGTCGTCAATAAACACGATGACAAAGGAATCAAGATTAGGCCGGAACACACTGTGCATCAAGTGCATAAAAGCTGCTGGGGCATTGGTCAGCCCAAATGACATGACAAGAAACTCATAATGACCATATCCAGTCCTGAAGGTGGTCTTCGGGATGTCAGAGTCCCGAATCTTCAGCTGATGATACCCAGATCTCAAGTCAATCTTAGAGAACACTCTGGCTCCCTGAAGCAGGTCGAACAAATCATCAATACGAAGCAAAGGATACCGGTTCTTTACCGTAACCTTGTTCATCTCGATAATCAATACACAGACGCATAGAACCATCCTACTTCTTCACGAACAACACTGGTGCACCCCAAGGCGACACACTAGGCCGAATGAACCCTTTATCTAGGAGTTCCTAAAGATTCTCTTTCAATTCCTTCAACTCCACTGGTGCCATACGATATAGAGGAATAGAGATAGGCTGAGTGCCTGGCACCAGGTCAATACCAAAATCAATGTCCTTGTTAGGTTGCATGACCGGCAGGTCTGCAGGGAACACGCCCGTAAAATCACAGACCACAGGAACATAGTCAACATCAGGAGTCTCACCACTAACATCCATCAAAAAATCCAAGGACGATAACGTTGAGCCTTCGGGGTAAGAGATCACCCTGCTAGGCACATACTCAGAAGAACCTCTCCACTCAAATCTCGGAACTCCAGGCATAGCCAAGGTCACGGTCTTAGCGTGACAATCAAGAATAGCATGACACGGGGATAACCAATCCATGCCCAATATCACATCAAAATCAACCATGCTGAGTAATAATAGGTCCACTCGAGTCTCCATACCCCTAATAAATATCACACACGATCAATACACACGGTCCACAACAATAGTATCACCCACGGGAGTCGACACATGAACAGACGTAACTAAAGACTCACAGGGCATATCCAGAAAATGGGAAAAATATGACGAAACATAAGAATATGTGGAACCAGGGTCAAATAAGGCCAAAGCATCTCGGTGACAGACTGAGATAATACATGTGATCACTGCATCGGAGGCCATAGCATTTGGCCTGGCTGGAAGTGCATAGATAAGAGCCTGACCTCTACCTGCTCGACCTCCCCCTCTAGGAAGGCCCCTAGCTGCCTGACCCCCACCCCTAGCTGCCTGGGCGGGTGGTGAAGTGACTGGAGCTGAAGTCTAGGGCTGACCCCTCTGCTGAAAGGACTACCGGGATGACGAGGACACTGCCTCCACACATGCCCAAACTCTCCACACTCAAAGCAACTCCCTGGAGCTGGATACAGGGACTAAAGGGAACCCCTGGCACCAGGATAGCCACTGGATGAACCATTCATAGAAGAACCCTGGACTGATGATGCTCTAGAGGAGCTCTGAGCTGGAAGGGCACTAAATGAAGAACAACCCGGATGAGAGCTGCGGGGACCCTGCCCCGATAATGCGCCATTATAAGCTGGTAGAACTGGCTGAGGAGGCCTAAATGGGCAGTCTCTACTGTGCTGAAATTGCCCTCTGGTAAGAGCATCACTGAAACTGCCAGATCCACGGAGCCTTTTGGCCTCCCTCTCCTCTCGCTCCTGGCGGCGAACTGACTCAATATCTCGAGCAATATCAACAACTTGCTCGAAAGTAGCGCCTGATACCATCTCACTAGTCATCAAAATGTAGAGCTGATAAGTGAGGCCATCCACGAACCTCCTAATCCTCTCCCTATCAGTAGGGACCAACTCAGTGGCATGACGAGCCAACTCTGAAAAGTGCATCTCATACTGCGTCAATGATAGCTTCCCCTGACGCAGCTGCTCAAACTGCCAGCGCTGCTCCTCCCTGTTAGACTAGGGAACATACTTCTCCCAAAGGATAGTGGAGAACTGCTTCCAGGTGAGAGGTGCTACACCAACAGTCCTACTCCTCTCGAAAGACTCCCACCAAGTGAAAGCAGCCCCAGAAAACTGAAATGTAGCAAACGAAGCATCCTCTGACACTTATCCAGAAAACCCTAGGCATCCTCGCCCTCAGTACCGCTGAATGTCGGAGGCTGAAGTCTACTAAACTTGCTCATCATCTGGCATAACTGGAACCACGAAGTCCGGAACCGGAGCAACCGACTGGGCTGGAACTGCCCCCGGTGTCTGAAGGCCTTGTACAACCTGCTCAGGTGTCCGGGCAACTAGAGTTTGAGTGTATCCCCCGGCCTGAGAAGTAGCGGCAGTAGTAGATACAGCAAGTGCCTGAGCAAGGCTGGTACATACTTTCAAGATCTGAGCCAGGGTCTCCTGAAGATCCAGAATAACAATGGGCATTTTCGGTGCCTGAGCCTGTCCCGCTGGAATATCCGCGGCGGGAACCTGATCTTGAATAATAGGTGGGTCCACTGGTGCTCCCCCGGCTGCTGCACGGGTTGGTCCCCTACCTCTACCGCGGCCTCGACCTCTCGCTGGTCTAGCTGGTGTCTGGTCACCCTGATCTGTAGCGCGTGTCCTCACCATCTGTGAGAGAATAAAACAACAGAAGTTTAGATTTCCAGAATCAACAGAATGGCACGACAGAATTCAAGAAAATGAGTTTTTTTTTCTAAGGGTTCTGTAGCCTCTCGAAGATAATTACAGACGCCTACGTACCGATCCGCAAGACTCTACTAAACATGCTCATGACTGTTGAGTCCTATGTAACCTAGGCTCTCATACAAACTTGTCACGACCCCAAATCCTGACCCGGCAGTGATGGAGCCTGTCATAGGACTAGGCCAGCCAAACTATCGCGAATTAACATACAACTTTTCACAATATTAAAAACGGAGTTGATATTTCATAAAGTTCATTGGGTTTCACATTTAGGCATAACAAAACGAAATACAAGTCTAAAGACTACCCCAACACCCGGAGTCAACCAGTCACGAGCATCTACGAATAGAACGAAATAAACTTTACTTTCATAATACATCAAGTCTCGAACGAGGGACTAATATAAAAATAAGGAAAGGGAAGGAGAAAGTTGTGGGCGCTGAACATCTACCTCGAAATCCCAACTCCGGCTCCGCGAGAAAAGAAGGATACTAGCGCTCGGGACCAACACCTGTATCTGCACACAAGGGTGCAGGGAGAAATGTGAGTACACCAACTCAGTGTAATGAAAATAAATCAAGTCTGAGCAGTACGAAACACATAGGATCAAATCATCAATTCACAATAAGCACAGTCTTTCTTTCCAATAGTGTATACGTTAAAGCAACACGCTTTAAAAGCCAATTTCAGTAAAAATTCTTTGAAAAGTGTGATTTCCAATGATTTCAGAAGAATGCCCAAGAGGTTTTAGTGTAAAAATGAAATGAATCATAAATAGTTACTCAGGCACAAAAAAAGTATCATG
This sequence comes from Nicotiana undulata, assembly GCA_005239495.1. Lineage (NCBI taxonomy): Eukaryota > Viridiplantae > Streptophyta > Magnoliopsida > Solanales > Solanaceae > Nicotiana > Nicotiana undulata. The sequence goes on along the minus strand of ML271705.1, from coordinate 7,951 downwards.
AACCGCAAATCATCACTCAAAATCAGTCGCTCAGCATGCCTCACAATCCCTCAGTATCAGCCCCTTGGGCAAACTCACTGTCACTCATGCCTCCCAATCACTCGTCACTCAGCACTCGACACTCGCACTCAGTAGGTACTTGCGCTCACTGGGGTGTACAGACTCCGGAGGGGCTCCTACAGCTCAAGCGCTAATATCAAGCCATCTCGTGGCATAAATCACTCAGGCTCTTGGCCTCACATATCATAACAGTGTAACATGTTGCGGCGTGCAGCCCGATCCATAATATCCTCGCAATATTGGCTCTCAGCCTCACTCAGTCAGAAACTCCCAAAAATGCCACTCGGTCCATCAATAAACGGGGTACTCGACCCAAAACAATATTTTATATCACAAAATAATGTAAACGAGTCTGAGTCTCAAAAATAGTTTAACATGAAATGACTGAGTGTAAATCATAATGACTACGGTGAGGAATATCATAAAATAGCCCCCAAGGGGTCTAAACAGGTCGGCACGAGGCTCCAAACATGGCTTACAGCCCAAATATATCAAAAGTATAAAAATAAGATTTATCATGTGATTTAAAAGCAATTACGCAACTCAATAGTTGCCACGGGGAGAAGCAAGTTCAAATCCCCCATCAGTGCACGCCACAAACTCGGCATCTCGCATGTGCGTCACCCCAAAACAGCTAGAAAATGCTAAGTCCGGAGTTTCATACCCTTATGACAAGATTTACAGTCATTAATTACCTCAAACCGGCCCGAAAGGCTACTCGGTGATGCTCTTGCCCCTCGAATCGGCTCCCAAATGCTCCGAGTCTATCAAAATCAGATTTAATAACATCAAAATATGCTAGGTAGATGGAGCCCATTCGAAAACTATCAAAATTAGGCACAATTCCCGAAATTGGCCAAACCCGACCCCCGGGACCTCGTCTCGGAATTTGATACAAATAACAAAACTAAAATCCTTATTCCCTCACGAGACCCATATCAAATTTACCAAAATCCGACCTCAATTGCTCACTCAAATCATCAAAAGAAATTCCCAGACTTTCCTCCCATTTTCCCCCAATTTCCACTCTAATTACTCAAATTAAATGATAAAAATCAAGGCTAAATCATGGAATTAACCTAAATATGATTGAAGAACACTTACCTCAAGAACTTTACTGAAAATCTCTTCAATTTCCACCTTCTCCCGAGCTCTCTAATGGGTTTTTGCAAAAATAGACTAAACCCTCATTTTTGAACTTAAAAGGAATCTGCCCAGATTTTACTCTTCGCGAACGCGACCCTAGGCACGCGTTCGCATAACTCAGTCCAACAGCCCCTTTATTTTACTCTATGCGAACACGACCTCCAACCTGCGAACGCACTGCACAACCACCCCAGTTCTTCGTGAACGCATGAGCCCAGTCGCGAACGCATTGGTCAATGGGCCTGGGGTCCTCAGACGACTCACAACTCTACGCGAACGTACCCACTCTCATGCGTTCACGATGATCACTATGTTCAACCTTTCGCGTTCGCACCCCTCGTCCGCGAACGCATAGATCAAATGGCCCCTCTTCCATAAATTACTCTATGTGAACTTGAGCCCTCCCCCGCGAACGCATTGAGTAAATCTCTGCTGCAAATACACCAGCAAAACAGCTAACTCAAGAATCTAAAAATCACTCCGTTAACCACCCGAAACTCACCCGAGGCCCTCGGGACCTCAACCAATCATACCAACACATCCCACAACCTTATTCAAACGTAGTCGAGCCTTCGAAACACCAAAAACAACGCAAAAACATCGATTTCACCTCGGATTCAAGCCTATGAACTTTGAAACTTCTAAATTTCACCAAAGATGCTGAAACCATCCAAAACACTTCCGATTGACCTGTATATTTGCACACATATCCAAAATGACACTACGAATTTGATCCAACTTCCAGAATTCCATTCCGATCCTGATAGCCTATTTTTCACTGCCGGCCGGAAATCGCCGAAAACTAGCTTTTGCTAATTCAAGCCTAATTCTACACCAGACATCACAACCACATTCCGAACACACCCCCTAAGTCGTAAATAACCTAACGAAGCTATCCGAGCAATAAAATCTACATTCCGAGGTCATTTACCAATAAGTCAACACCCAGCTGACTTTTTCCACTATTAGACCAATCTAAGAGACTATGTGTCTCAGTTCTCACCACGACTACTCCAAACCTGAACCAACCGGCCCTAACACATCATGAGCATCTAAAAAGAAATAAATCTAACTCTGCTAATATCATAATAAATGTTTATGAATCAATTTCTAATACTAATCAAGGAAGGGAAATGGAGAAGTTGTGCACGCTGGACAGCTACCTCAAAATCCCGTGATTTGCTGCTAACCAATAAGGCGGCTACTGCTCCAAATCGGTATCTAGATCTGTGCACAGAGTCATAGAAAGTCTTTATGAGTACGACAACTCAGTAGTAATGAAAATAAATCGCAGCCTGAGAAGTATAAAACACACAGTACAGATACACCAATTCACAAAAACAGTAAAATATCACGTCTCCAAAAGTATACAGCAATTACATAAGTTTGAAAACCAATTGCTAGAAAATGTTTTGAAACAAGTATAATATCAATACATCCCAGTAAAATCCTCAATAAGAACCAGTTTGAAAACAAGTGGTTTATAGTTCAAAAACTCAGTAAAAATCATTTTTATAAAACTTCCCCTCGGGCCAAAATCATTTCTCGTAACAATTTCCCATCAGGAACTCTCACTATCACTCTGTATCAGCCCATCAGGCAATAATCATCACTCAGTATCAGCCTCGCGGGCAATAATCATCACTCAATAGGTTGCACTCACTAGGGGTGTGTACAGACTCCGGAGGGGCTCCTACAGCCCAAGCGCTGTAACAACATAGGCCTGAAAGCCTCTCACAATATAGGCCTGAAAGCCTACCTCATATCCTCACAATATAGGCCTGAAAGCCTCACTCAGTCAGACACTTTCATCATGCCCTTCAGGCCATAAATATACCGGGTTCTCGACCCAAAAATAGTGTTTCATTTTCACTAAATAGTATCAAAGTACTCTGAGTGTCAAAACAATTTATCAAGAAAAGACTGAGTGAAAATTATAACATATCAGTGAGGAAAATAGTAAAAACATCCTCCAAGGAGTAAACAAATCGGCACTAGGCCCCAAACATGGCTTACAATCCAAATCATATAAAAATATATATCTATACCATTAAGTATAGACTTAGAAATCGGTTTCGCAACTCAATAGTTGCCTAAGTAAGGAATATATCTCCAAAGTTTCAACATTTGCATTCCAAAACCCGTGAAAGGGTGCATAGTCCGAGGTTTCATACCCTCAGGACAGGATTTAAAGACATTACTTACCTCAAACAAGCCCGAAATTACTTCGCAATGCGTTTTCCCTTCGAATCAACTTCTGGATGCTCCAAATCTACCAAGTTAAAATTTTTATCATCAAATTATGCTCAAGGAATAAATTCCAATTGAAAAATATCGAATTTAGCTCAAAAATCCAAATTCGGTCAAAACTCGACCCCCGGGCCCGCGTCCCGAAACTCATAAATTTTTATACCAAAATGTTCTTCGTCCTCTCACGAGTCCGTACATATAAAGAACACCAAAATCGGAGTTCGTTTGACCCCTCAAATCGACCCCTAAAGGTCTCATAATCTCAAGTCCTAAACCCACCTTTTTCTATTGATTTCCATGAATTTAATACTGAGATTATGTTCTATAATCACCCATAAACAAGTTTTAAGGTCCAAAATACTTACCTCTACGAATACCACTGATTTCCCTCTTGAAAAATCGCCTCAAGAGCTCTCTGTCCGTACAAAAATGGTGTAAAAAGGGTTTAGGTCGCGGAAGGGTTTATTTAAATATGCCCAGTTATTTTCTCTCCGCGATCGCGGTCAATCTCACGCGATCGTACTGTGCTTTTCTGTTACACCCCATATTTTCGTACGTGAGAGTACATCATAAGTCAATTGATATAAGCTCAGAAATAAGATTCTATTTGATCGAATATAAAGTAAGTTAATCATGTTACGTTGGAGGTTACAAATATTTAAGATCATGAATAACGAGTACCAAGGGGGTTGGAAAGCTTAGAAGCTAAACCAATTGAAGAAAATAAGTTTCGTCGAAAGTCGACGAGTTTGGAATGTTATAACATGTACTTTAGGGTGAGACTATGGTTCATTACATGATATGAAGGTTATGCTATGAGTTAATTTTTATCGTATGATAGTTGTGTTCTACGTGTTGAAGTCGAGCAAGTGGTGGAACAAAAGTTGGCAAAGGTCTTCACAAGTTACACTCATAATGTGCTTAACATTAGGTCAAATGTAACTGAGATTTTCTCCCGATATAATTGGAATTAGGGGATTATCTACCTACGAAATGGAAGATCTATGAGTCTAGTTTCCAACACATTAAACCGTTCATCGATACAACATAGGAGTAGAGAGATATTTGCAATTTCGCGAGACTGCGCAGACATCATAAGTGACAAGTAGGTGGACCCCTAGAGATTTTTGAGCAATACATTTCATGTATTATATGAGGTCTTATTGGGACATATTATATACCAAATTGAAGGTCTTGGAATGTAGTTTCCAAGGCTCTTAACCGTTCTTTCATACAACATCAGGATAAAAAGATATAAGCGTCGGAAGATGGACCAATCCTAGGGTGCCAAGCTAGCACCTCTTTGACTTTTCCAAACTTGATATATATAAACATTAGGTCGGATTTCTCTTCATTATTAAGCATAAAACGACCAGAGAACACCCATAAACATAACCTCAAGCTATCTACTAGGGTTTCAAAGAAGAATATCATCCCGGGCATGAAATCGAGAAGCAATAACATCAAAACGATCCCTACGACGTAAGTGTCATTATACCGCCTCTTTTTTTTTTTTTTGTAGTTATAGATGGAAGTTACTTCATAGTTAAGAAACGTCTAATATCTGTATTTAAGTGCTTAAATATCAAGGAAGGTTGATAAATGTGTTTCCTAATAGTTAGAACTCACGAGACGGTGATCGGAAGTCGTGAGTTCGAGTTATTTGACTTGTAGCGGACTACTTTGTGTTGTTGTTGGGCTGCGTGTTTTATTACTGTTTTGTGGAGTTTTGGAAGATGAAGGGTGTGTATAAACACCATATAGATGTAGGGTTGTGAGCTGGTCGTTCGTTGTAACATTTCCGGGTCGTTTGACACGACTACGGTGGTCGTTTTATGTGTGAAGTGATTATGTTGTGTGTGGACTGTTTTGGGAGTCTCAATATGATTATTATTGATGTTGTTTGGGCTGTTAGGTGATTGTTTTGACTTGTGTGAAGTCATATAAATAGGGGAGGTGCTGTCCGTTTCATCGTAAAATAGGTTGTGGTCGATACATAATAGTTATGACGCTTAAACGATAACGATAGTGTCGTTTCTCTTATTGTAGATTAAGGAGTTGTGACATTTGCGTAGCTTGAGGTTGGGACAGTATATACAAGGTATGTGAGGCTATCCCTTTCCTTCTTTTGCACGACTCCGATTGTACATAATGCAATGAACGAGCTTCCAAAGATACTCTACTCTTAGAAGCTAGCAGTACTTACATTGTTTCCCTTCTTATGGAACAATTGATATTGAGGTTGCTTCTCTTATTCTTATGTTATCAATGTTGTTGATACTTCCTGATTCTTATAAGATTCTCGATGAAGAGTTAGCCCTAATGATGTGTACGGAGAATATTGACCTTACGTCACTCCGAAATGTTCAGAACATGATTCCAATGAGTTCTGCATGCATTATACATGTGTATCTATTTTACTCTACCGAGTCGCGCTATAGTCGGCCGGGTATGGCACCTATTGTGCAACCACTAATCAGTTGGGTTTACCGAGTCCTCTTTGAGGCTGGATATGATATGATGATGATGATGCCCACATAGGCGAATGTTCTATGATGATGATGATGCCCATAGAGGCGTATGGTTTTAAAAGATTATGTGTATATATGTATCATGCATTTCATGTTACTGTCTCTTAGAAGCACTCAGATTCTACAGGTTGTATCTCCTACATCTCTCTTTACATTAGTGTTCTTATTTATGTTTTTCTGCCTTACATACTCAGTACTTTATTCGTAGTGACGTCCTTTTTATTTGTGGACGCTGCATGTCGTGCTGCAGGTCCTGATAGACAGGTAGACGCAGCTCCCCCACCACAGTAGGCTTTCCTATTCAGCGGTTATAGGCGAAATCCCTTCTCCGGACTTGCCGTGGTCTTGGTATGCATTTTGTTATAGATGTTATAGGTATGTCGGGGCCCTATTCCTGCTATGTTGCATTACTTATGCTTCTTTAGAAGCTCATAGACAGGTGTCGACTCATGTATAGTTTGGTATGCCTTGTTGGCTAATTTTTGTTGTATAGTATTTCATAGCAGCGTTGTAGCTCAGACCTTTTATGTAGTTTCTTAGCAATCTAGTCATCCCATGTGATGTATGTTCATGATCTATATCTACTATTTTATTGATCTCGTTATCCCTTAAAGATAATAAAGAAGACTAGATAAAATGTACGTTGGTGCTCGGCAAATATGGCCCGGGTGCTAGTCATGATCCTCCGGTTTTGGTCGTGACAAACTTTGTATCAGAGCAGGTCTGTCCTACGGGTTGTCTATGAGCCGTGTCTAGTAGAGTCTTGTTTATGGGTGTATTGTGCACCACATTTATAAGCAAGAGACTACATGACATTTAGGACTGTTACTCTTTCTTCTTACTCTAGATCGTGTGGTAGAGCTCAATCGTAAGAACTCAATTTCCTCAATTCTATCTTATTTATAATACGACGATGCATA
>ML271702.1:12586-30066 GCA_005239495.1 Nicotiana undulata | reverse complement strand
ATTTTTATCAAATTTTCACATGGAAGTTTCCCGGCTACCTGCCCGGGCTGCGCACGCATATCGGGGTGAGATTAACGGAGGCTTTCGAGGCCTCGAAACACTGATTTAACTAAAATTACTCAGGATGACCTTTTGGGTCATCACACTAGATCAAACCATGTTTTGTACTAAGCAAAGGCGATTTGTTAGTTGAAATTGAAGTTCATACACAGAGTGAATGTAAGGACACACTAGAAGATACAGTGAAAAACACAATAGAATCATGCTTGCAGGGTAGGGAATTGTGCCCGCATAATTTTCATTGCAAGACACACAATGTTTGAGTGCAGACGCATAAATGGATTACGGTCAACAAATTTCTCATTACAGCCGCAATTCAAACATCACCTATATTCCAACTCTCTGATGACAGAGAATTTGTTGTTTTGCGGATGCAACCAGTTTTCTGCGGTCCACACAAATTATCTTGCAGCCACAGATGAGAGTCACCAGATTGACAACTCTCTAATCACATGATATAAGTTGTTCTGTGGCCGCAATGGATTTCTGTGGTCCGCACTTTCTTATTGCGGCAGCAGAATCTTGCTTTTCTAAATTACCCTAGACGTTAACTTCTGCGGACCGCACAATTTCTTGTGCCATCGCAGATTCCAGTAGAACGCACGGTCATTTTTACTTAGGGCTTGAAATCTTTGCACAATCTTGACATGTAAACAACATCTAAGCATGAAAATATATTTACCCATTCCCCTTAGAGAATTATCCAGTCTACCCACTACATATTTACCCCACATGGTTGTTCAAATAGGTTCAACAAACAAATGGTCTAAATTTTCACTATAAACCTAAAATTTAAAAGAAATTAATCAAGAGATGAAGCATACAAGATATGAATGAGTTCAAGAGATGAGTCATCAACAATTGTTAGGATTGTGAGTAGATAATTTAACAAGAAATTTCAAATTGGGGCAATTTGTGAGCTCAGAGAGGGAAAAAGGGAACAATGCCCTACCCCCTTCTATTTATACTAAACGGGTTCTGGCACAGGAAGGGTAAGTAAGTGCGGCCGCAAAATTCCAATTTGCGGTCCGCTCTATGTTACCTGGGGCTCATATGCTCTTTTGTTTTGCGGTCTGCATAATTTGTTGTGCGGCATCAGATTTTGTTACGGACCGTAGAATTTGGGTTGCGCCCGTAGATCGACCATTTTTCTAACGGACCAACTTCAAAGATTTGTCATTTTCCACCTTCAATTTGTGCCGTCCGCAATGCAATTGTGTGGCCGCAAAGAAATATTTGCTATAGAAACCATAATTGTGCGGTTCGCATAATACAATTGCGGTTCTTTCCACACTTAACCAAATTTATAGGCAAAATTCCTGTAAAGCACACTCATCCCTAAAAACACACTTCAAATACAGTTAGCACAAAAATAACACCAAACTACAAAAGAAGAAAAGAAAAGAAAAAGAAACATGTGTTGCCTCCCAAGAAGCACTTGATTTAACGTCGCGACACGACATAGATTATCATCATTTGAAATGAATCACCGCTACAAAATGACCATCACCAACTTCTCCCAAATAGTGCTTCACCCGGTGACGATTGACTCAGAATACCTCATTGTTTTTGTACTTCAAGTCCAATGCACCAAAGGGCGTCACACCCACAATTTCAAAGGGGCCACTCACTTCAGCTTTCCGAGAAACATCCTCAACCATGAGTTGAACAACAAAATAAGATCGCCCTCCTTGAACTCTTTGTTCCAAATGTATTTTTCATGTAGATATTTCATCTTCTCTTTGTACAAGGACAAACTTGAATATGCATGGTACCAGAACTCATCCAATTCATTCAAATGTGCAACCCTCAAGTTAGCTGTTATATCCCAATCAAGATTCAACTTCTTTAGAGCCAACATGGCTTTGTGGTCAAGTTCCACCGGAAGATGACATGCTTTTCCGAACACCAACCGGCATGGAGACATTCTGATAGGAGTTTTGAAAGCAGACATATACGCCCATAATGCATAATCAAGCTTCTTTGACCAATCCGTCCGGTTAGCATTCATTGTTTTGGACAAGATACTCTTTATTTCCCGGTTGGAGACTTCCACTTGACCACTAGCTTGTGGATGATAGGGAGTCGTAACTTTATGGGTGACACCATACTTGCTAAGTAAAGTGTCAAAAGCCTTGTTGCGAAAATGCGACCTCCCATCTCTTATGATAGCTGACAGAGTACCAAACATTGTGAAAATATTCTTCTTCAAGAACGCCACCACACTTATCGCTTCACTGTTGGGTAAGGAAATGGCCTCAACCCATTTAAACACTTAATCAACTACGACCAAGATGTAGGTGTTTCCACAAGAACTCACAAAAGGACCCATGAAGTCAATACCCCACACATCAAAGATATCAATTTCCAAAATGGTAGTGAGAGGCATTTCATTCTTCTTCGAGATTCAACCGGCCCGTTGACATTCATCACATCTTTTCACCACATCTCATCTTTGTAAAGAGTGGGCCAATAGAAACCACAACTTAGCACTTTAGCCGCCGTTCTTGCTCCGCCATGGTGACCACCATAAGGCAAAGAATGGAAAGCCTCAAGAATATTACTTTGCACTTCTTTCGGTACACATCTTCTAATTACCCCATCCATGAAAATCCGGAGAAGGTATGGCTCATCCCAATAATAATCTTGACAATCTTGTTTGAGCTTCTTCTTTTGATTTGAAGAGAACTCATCCGGGACGATTCCACACTCAAGGAAATTTTCTAGATCCGTGAACCATGGCACCTCTTTCATTGAAATAGCCAAGAGTTTCTCATCGGGGAAGGAGTCATTGATTTCAAGGCCATCATGCGGCCTCCCCTCCTCCTCCAAACGAGACAAGTGGTCCGCCACTTGATTTTCACTCCCTTTTCGATCTTGGATGTCAATATCAAACTCTTGCAACAATAGAACCCATCTCATAAATAGATTTTTTGAATCTTTCTTGCTCATTAGATAGCGAAGTGCCGCATGATCCATATGAACAATACTTTTGCACCCATCAAGTATGGGCGAAACTTCTCAATTGCAAACACAATGACAATGAGCTCTTTCTCTGTAACGGTGTAGTTGACTTGGTCACTATTCAGGGTCTTACTATCATAGTAGACAGGATGAAAAATCTTGTTGATGTGTTTCCCCAAAACGCCCTCAACTGCTACGTCACTAGCATCACACATGAGCTCAAAAGGGATACTCCAATTAGGAGTGGTGATAATGGGAGTGGTTGTCAACTTGAACTTTATCAAATCAAAGGCTCTCATGCAATGATCATTGAAGTGAAACTTAACTTCTTTCTCTAAGATCTTGCATAATGGGTTCACCTCTATAGAGAAATCCTTGATGAAGCGCTGGTAAAACCCCTGTGACCTAAGAAACTCCGCACACCTTTCACCGAGTCGGAGGTGGAAGTTTAGAAATTACCTCAATCTTTGCCTTGTCGACTTCTATGCCATTCTTTGAGATCTTGTGACCAAGGAAAATGCCTTCCTCGACCATGAAATGACACTTCTCCCAATTTAGCACCAAGTTCGTTTCTTCACACCTTGCTAATACTTTATCCAAATTTGCCTAGCAATCATCAAAGGAATCCCCAACCATCGAGAAGTCATCCATGAAAACTTCAAGGTAGTACTCTACCATGTCCGTTAAGATCGCCATCATACACCTTTGAAAAGTCGCCGGTGCATTACATAAACCAAATGACATCCGCTTGAAAGCAAAAGTACCATAGGGACATGTAAAAGTTGTTTTCTCTTGATAATCCGTAGCAATAAGGATTTTGTTGTTTCCTGAATATCCACCTAGAAAGCAATAGAAAGCATGGCCGGCCAACCTATCAAGCATTTGGTCAAGGAAGGGAAGTGGAAAATGATTCTTCCTTATGAATTTGTTTAGCTTGCGATAATCCATACACACTCTCCACCCGGTCACCATTCTTGTGGGAATCAACTCATTCTTGTCATTGGTGACCACCGTCATGCCCCCCTTCTTTGGTACACATTGCACCAGAGAAGTCCACGAACTATCGAAAATGGGGTAGACAACCCCGACATCCAACCACTTGATAATATCCTTTTTGACCACTTCTTTCATAGCTTTATTGAGTCTCATTTGATGTTCAATAAATGGTTTGGCATCTTCCTCCAAGTTAATCTTGCGCATGCAAAATGCTGGGCTTATTCCTCGAATATCCGCCAAAGTCCATCCAATATCCTTCTTCCTCATTTGTAGCACCGCTAATGTAGACTCAACCTGCACGTTAGTCAACCAAGAGGAAAGAATAACCGGTAAAGTAGAACAAGGGCCAAGAAATTCATATCAAAGATGTGGAGGCAAAGGTTTCAACTCCACAGTGGAGGCTCTTCAACTCCACCGTGTCACTTGGTAGTTCTCCCTTAGGACCAGTGTTTTAAAAGGCGTGGGCGTAAGGCAAGGCGTTTTACATATGTCTCGACGAGGCATAAGCCCCGAGGCACGGGGCGTAATCTCCATAGGTATTTAAATTTTAATATTTTATAAAATAATATAATTACAGTAAATATTTATAAACAGGTAAAATTGCATAAAAATAAAGAAAACTATAAATATGTGGGATATATATATATATATATATATATATATCCCCACAAAAAACTAGTCAAAACAATCTATTATACGCTACTTAGAAGCTCAAGTAACTTGAGTTGAAAAGAATAAAGTTTTCTACACGGAGGAACAAAAAGGATGACTAACCTACAATTTGAACTTTGAACTTGTTATGAAGGATAATGGAGTTCTCTTTGTATTTGTTAAAAAATTGAATATTCATTGCTTTTGAGAGATACTAGCAGACTAGCGGACATGATAAAGAATTGGGAAAGACCATGAATTGGGGCTTCAATGAATAAAAAAGGTCTTGACTTTTAAATTTAATACATTTCAGTTCCTTTTTAAAACTTTTGAGTAATTACCAAGCTGAATTTTGAGAATTTGGGTATTATATGAAGGATTTATTCAACAACCCCGAACGCCCGTGCGTTTGCCTTGAATTGCTGGATGTACGCCTCTTATGACTTTCTCCCCACACCATCGTCCCAGGACATTTTTGGTGCGCCTCGCCCCGAAAATACCTTTTAAAACACTGCTTAGGAAGAGAATTTAGAGCTTGAGAGATTTTCCCCATTTGCACTTCTAAGTTACGGATCGATGTGTTGTGTGAGGCAAGTTTGGCAGCAAAATCAGCATTCTTCTCCATCATTTGCTTGAATATGTTCTCAATACATTCCATTTCATGGTTTGAGGAACTAGGACCATGGGAATGATAAGGAGGCGGGTTGCTCGGTTGTTGATACATCGGGGCCTTTAAAAGCCCGACCCCCAATTGCCTTGATCGTTACTCCATTTGCCTTGATTGTTACCTCCCCAATATCCTTGGCTATTGTTGTTATGAAAATTCCCTTGATTATTTCCACCACTCTAATTACCTTGGTTGTGAGAATTCCAATTTCCTTGTTTGTTTTGAGGTCGCCATTGTTGTTGGCATGGGACTTGGAAGTTAGTTCTTTGCCCTTGAAAGTTGTTCACATATTGGACCTCTTCTTCTTGGTCATTGTAAGAGTCATCTTGATCAAACCCACTATATTCTTGCACAAAATTGTCCACTCTTTGTTGCACTTGTGGACCCTTTGTTCTCCATTTGTTCACCATCATGCTTACTCATTCCATTGCATTGAATCGCCTTAGGTTTTGCACTTGTTTAAGTTGAGTCTTTTCCAATTGGTTCATGGTGGTAGTCAATTCGGCTATGGCTTGCCCATGGTCATGCAACTCTTTGTGAAGGTGAATCACATTGGGATTACCTTGTGGAGCATTAGCCCAGGATTGTCGTGCTGATGAAGTGTCCGCCATTTCATCAAAAATATCACACGCTTATTCATAAGGCGTAGTCATGAAGTTGCCACCGACAAGTTGATTCACTACACATTGGTTGGTTGTGTTGATCCCACGGCGGAAAGTTTGTTGAATCATATTCTCTGTCATAATGTTGTTGGGACAACTATTGTTCTATATCTTTCCCATATCTAGTGAAATGGTTCATTGGGATCTTGCTTGAATGCTAGAATTTCATCCTGAAGTATAGCCATGTGCCCGAGAGAGAACTTCTGAAAAATAAATTTCTCCACCAATTCATCCAAAGTATGAATGGAATGGTTTGGCAAACGTTACAACCAATCTAAAGCTTTCCCCTGTAGAGAGAAGGGAAAAAGCCTTAGCCTCAAAGCATCATCGGAGACATTTGTTTGTTTACTCCCCCAACACGTATCCACGAACCCCTTCAAATGTTTGTATGCATTTTGACCCGGAGCACCAGTGTAGAACCCTTGTTGCTCTAGAAAAGTGAGCATCATGTTGGTTATTTGAAAGTTGCCCGCCTTAATATGGGGAGGGACTATTGAACTTGCATATCCTTCATTCGGAAACACCCGGTGTGGAGCCGCTCGTGGTGGAGGTGGAATAGACGCATTGTCATGAGTCACTCAGCCTCATCTATTGGCTTGAGGTTCAAGAGGAACCTCATCCATTTGATCATCCTCAACGTCCCCCAAAACATCATTTTCGAGCTCATTGTTTGTCATGATTGCACCTACAATTTCTTAAACACGTTAGTAACAAGGAAGGAAAAGAAGATATTCCAAAAACATACCCAAATATATAGTTAACACCATTTTTAACTCTGCGATAACGGTGCCAAAAATTACCCTTATCGCGCACAATGCACACCACAAGACAAGGTATGAAGCGGTCAATTACATTATAGTAACCCAACGAAGAGTCGGGATCGGATCCACAGAGAGCTAGATGGTAGTTAGGATATATATTCGAATGCATGAATTTGAACTACCTTAATTTTCACTTCCGAAAATTGGTTTTGTTGCTATTTCTATTTTAAAACTAAATATTGCAAAATAGAGAAATAAGACTAGGGTAATTGTTTTTGTTGTTTTTCAAGTTTGTAAAAATCCTAGGGCTGTGACCATAACCTAGGTGTTTGCCTAATGGGATAAAAACCTTAATGTTTGTTTTGTTGATCGTTGTGTATTATAGATATCAACTCTCAATTACCCACTCAATACCTTTTGGTCAGAGAGTGATTTTGCCCAACTTGGCTTTCTCAAGTCCAAACGGGAACCACACAAGACGGTTGATAAAAACTCAAGTCGGGTTATTACTATCTCTAAGTTGAACCCTTTAATTGGGTTAATCAATCTCTCGATTAACCCAATTTCTTGTTAGACAAGTTTTTCTAGACTAAGTCTCTCTTTCTCAAGTAGAGAATAAGTCAAATAAGCACAAACTAGTGTTTGCAACATTTAATTCCAAAAATTAAAGCATGACAAGGCTAAATAATAAAAAACCAATCATAAAAAATGCATTAAATTAGATACCCATAAGGTTTACATACTAGGGTTGGGTAACAACCCTAGTGAAAATATAGCTACTCATGCTTGAAATTGAAGAAATAGAAGAAGAAATACTAATTAAACTCATATTGTAAAAGTTAAAATGATAGAATCTATAGTAAAATGCTCAAAAATATAGAAAACTTCTAAAAGAGGCAAAGAAAAACAGCTACAGGACTTGCTGATGTCAAAACTTAACCTAATTTTTTGAAACTCGTCTATTTATACAAGACTGAGAATTTCGGACAAAAATTGCCTTCAGGAGGTTCTGCGGCCGCACAATTCCATGTGCGGTCCGCAAAATTCTTCATCTTGCAGGAGCTGGGATTCTGCGGCTGCATAATTCTGAACTGCGACCATGAGGTAACATTTCCGTGTTCAGTAGATTTAGCATTGCGGCCGCAACCTGGTCTTTGGCAGTCTGCATATTTACTTCTGCGGCTGCAAGGCACTTCTTCTATGACCGCACAATTCTTGTGCGGTCCATAATTCTGAGGGACTTGGAACTTGAAAATTTTCACACCCTTTGAAGCTGATCTCAAACTCGTCTTTTGTGGCCGCACAATTCCAGTATGGTCCGCAGTTTGCTAGAAAGTCTGTTAGGATTTCCTTCATTGCTAGCGTCCGCAGATGGAATTCTGCGCCGCACTTTGTGAGCTTCTGTGCCTTTTATTGACTTGTTTTTAGATCACTCCTTTTTGAGTCAGATTTCATCTCGGGAGTCCAACTTCCAACATTCCTGCAATTTTGCACATTTCATCAGTTTTGGGAACACAATTCAATGCTTTTAGACTAAAACAAAAGCTACAAGGCGTTAATAAGTAGTCAAAATCCCCACTTATCAGTCTGAGGGACAAGCACAACTATACTCTACACGAGCGTGAAGGCCATATAGCTCGTTGTGCTTCGAGATCATGTCAGGTGTCTTGTGAACGCAATAAACACCTGACGTCCAGTCATTTAAACTTCTAAAAATCGGGATTCTTATCATTTTTCACCATTTTAAAGCTTGAGCTCGGCATAAAGGCGATTTTAAGAGGGTTTTCATCCCAACTTCATATGTTAGTAGATTTCAAAGTGTTTCCTTACATTTCCATAAACACCCATTGATATTTAAACTTCAGCCTATGTTTTTTCATGGTAGAAATTAGGAATTTAGGTAGAAATTGAGGACTTTGAGAAATTGAGATCTAGACCTCAAATTAAGGTTGGATTTCGAAACTAATCACATAACCGGGCTCGGGGGTGAATGGATAATTGGGTTTTGGTCCGAATCCGGGTTTTGACCAAGGGGGTCCGAGGTTGACTTTTGTTGACTTTTTCCAAAATCATTAATTGAATCTTTTCATGCATGGGTAGATTCTAAAGCCTATATTGAATTATTTGAACTATATTTGGTTAGATTTGATTGGTTTGGAGGCTAATTCTAGAGGAAAAGTTGCGGTTGAGCATGAATTTAGTTGCAGCGTGAGGTAAGTGTCATGGTTAACCTTGACTTGAGGCATTAGGACTTGTGTCACGACCCAAAGCCTACTATAGGATGTGATGGCGCCCAAAGTTGCCGTTAGGCATGCCAATGGTGAACTATCACGTATATTGTTCATTTTATTACTTTCGAAATCATAAACTTTTATTAAGTAAGGATATTTACACCTTTAAAATTCACGGGTACATACATAATAAGTATTGCATAAAATAAAAGGTGATAATAATATGCAAATCCGTAAGCATCAACTAGAATATCCCCGAAAGCCGATGCCACAAGTGCATGAGCATTTACTAAGGAGCACAACAATAATACAACATCTGCCTGAAATGTAAATAAGACAAGATAAAGTAAATAGTAAGATGGAGACTCTCTGGGCTACGATACATAACCTAGAATGCATCTCACCATAAAGTCCCCTCAGCAGCTGCGCCTACGCGCCCAGATGTCCATCAAATGAACCTGTCAGATCCTGCACATTTAGTTCAAAAGTGTATAATGAGTACATAAATCAACGCGTACCCAATAAGTATCTAGCCTAACCCCGGAGAAGTAGTGACGAAGGGCCTACATAGACACTTACAGAGGTCCAATAAAGCAGTATGCTATATCCTAAATAGATAGAAGCACAACAATAATTGTGGGATAAAACGGTAACCAACATAATCTTTCAAAATTTCTTTTAACGATAAATTTCTCGATCTCGTATTCTATCTCAACAGCTCAAAAAATATCAAGTGCCAATATCAAATGATTAAGGAATATCATATGAAATGTGAGGCATGAGTGGAAGGATAATCTCATGAATATTCGGACTACTAGTGATATAACACACGATTATGCCCAGGTCGTATGGCCCAATCCAGAATAATGTGTACACTGCCAAGGGTCGAGCGACACGAACCATAGATGCATCTATTATACTACCGAGGCGTTCGTCCGCTCCACGAGAAAGAAAGAAACTTACCGAATCATGAGGCACGAGCTTACAACACAGATACATGTGTATAATAGTGAATATACCCCTTTACGTTTATCAAATATCTTGGCAACAACTCAAGGTGAAAAAGCTCGCCCTATATATATATATATATATATATATATATATATATATATATATATGCGCTTCTAAATCAATTTCAATTAATTATGCTAGAAAAATGAGTCCAAACAATTCAAATATTACATGATAAAGTCCTAAGTCTACCCGGACATAAACAAGATTTAGCTACGTACGGAATTTTGTCACCTCGTGCGTATGTAGCACCCACAACTAGTAGCACATAATAATTACATCACCTAGGGGGGAGTTTCCCCTCACAAGGTTAGACGTGAGACTTACCTCGCTCAGAAGTTCCATAACTTGATCCAACGCCTCTCTAACACCTCAAACCAATGCCCATCGATATGAAACTAGTTAAACAAGGTGCAAATCAATCAAAATATACTCTAATGCATGTAATTTAACAATTTATAATAATTCTCAACTTCGCTCGAAAAGTCAACAAAGCCAACCCACAGACCCACGTGCCCGGATTCCGAAAATTCTTGGGGATAATCATTACTAATAACACCACGAACTCAAATATATAGTTTATTCCTAATTTTACGTCCAATTTCGTGGTAAAATCCAAAAATACTAAATACTAGGTTTTCTTTAAAATCTCACAAGTTTCACCAATTTCCATGTTCAAATCCATGTATAATTCATGTCTTTAACTCACAATGTGAAGAAATCACTTACCTAATGGATGATGACACAAAATTTCCTTAAACAATCGCCCCAAGCTCGGCTTCAATGGAAAATTCGGGATGAAATGCGCAAAACCCGTCTTTGCTTACTTATACACTGCTGAGGCAACCTTTATCGCGAACGCGACACTGCCCTCGCGTTCGCGAAACACAACCTGCTTCAGCTCCAAAATCCTTTTTCGCGATCGCGAAGTCAGGCTCACGAATGCGATGCCTTACCAGGCCTGACCATCCCGAATGCGGCACCATCCTCGCGAATGCGTAGGCCAAGACTCCTAGGCCCAGTTTCCCTTATGCGAACGCGACCAAAGAATTGCGAACGCGGAGCACAACTACCCAGACATTCGCGAACGCGACTGCCTTATTGCGAGCGCGTTGAACATAAAGGCCTCCAGTCCAACACCTTCTTCGCGAACACGTCTCTTTCTCCATGTTTGCGATGAACAAAATCAGCACCAGCAAACTAGCAACAACAATTCATCCAAACTTGGTGCGAAACCACCCTGAAACACACCCGAGGCCCCCTGGACCCCATCCAATCACACAAACAAGTCCCAAAACATGACAAGAACCTACTTGAGGCCTCAAATCACACCAAACAACTTTAAATTTATGAATCAACGACTGAATCTTTCTTTAAACGTTATACATTCAAACTTCGACGAATGTGTCTAATTCATGCTTAAACATTCCGGAATAATGTCAAACTTTACGTACAAGTTATAAAGCATGAAATGAAGCTACTCACGGCCTCAAATCGCCGAACGACACACTAGAGCTAAAAACGACCGAACATGCCATGAACCATTCTGGAGTTGTCCAAAATCAATGTTCAACACCTCGTGCACCTACCAGTGCCACCACAACCCATGTGAGTACATTAGCTGGAGCCAGAATGAAGATCCTCCCTATAACCTTACCTAACAAGCCTTAGAACAAAATTCCAACATTCGGAATTCTCCACGAGACCCGATTGTTAGCATATGAAACCACATCAATCACTACACACTATACCAAAACATGTTCATGCACCTATGCTTAAATCACACCATGCACCACATAAGTCTTTTTATCCCGTAATAACATCATCCAACCACAATAGTTGCAATTTCACGAATCTGATGCTTGCAATACACCTCATAACACATATAAGCATTGTTCCAACTCTCGCAATACTGCCACGACAAAATAGATGTGTAGAAATTGATACCCACCTAACAAAATAAATAAATCATGGAGTCCCTTCACCTGATAAGAACCATAACCTCATTCTGAGTTGAATAACGATATTTTCTCTCTAATATACCCTACACAAATCCGATCACTCTGATCTCAGGTCCAATAACCTGGTCTCACCCAGTACAAGCTGCTCGAGCAATAAGCCACCTCAAACAACGTCTAAAATCTCATACAACACCATCAAAGCGCCAACTGGCTACAACTCAAATGTGATGCATAGGGAAGAACGAACTCCAGCAAAGAACCATCAAACCCGTATAACGAGTAAAAAAACAAAATCGATATTTTGGATCTATCTTAGAGATGGGAAACAAGGAACACAAAATAAGTATAAGGAACTGTACTGAACATCTCACAGTTACAGTGTGCAACTCGATCCAAATATGACACCATTGCATCGTGCAAACCGATCCAAACATTACATCGCCTGAAAGGTGCTTTATTCCTTTGGTTGTGGACTGTGGGAGTTTGTTCCGGATTGGACGGCTGCTTGTGTGTGTCATAAATAGGGTCATTGTGTATCCTTGGAAGGTTGTTGGCTTAGTATAGTATGATCATAATCGGCTTGAGGTCCGTGGGTGGGCCTAATGTGAATGAGTGCTCTACATTAGGTCGGATGTGTTCATTCAGCAAAGCGTTGCTTACGGACGAGTCTTCAGGTGTTGGATGTTATTCCCGTCGTCAGCTCTTCCATGTAATACTCTATTGTGCCAGGTAGGTTGTGAGACGACTTGATTATTCGCACATGTGTTGTGCTCCCCTGTAGCTTGTGGTGAGCAAGATGGTTCTCGAGATGCTAGTCATTTATTGCACCTTAGTCGTGCTTGGGTTTTTGTAGTGTATGCCACTATCCGTCTCCCCAGGGTTGAATTATGCCCTTGGCGTGCTTCTGGTCGATATTCAGGCATTTCGTAAGTATAAGCATTTCGGCTTGATGGGTGTTTCCTTATTGATTGTTATGTGTGTATCGGGTGGGACGCCGCCACGAGTATGCCTTTCAGTCACACTTTCACAATTTTCCCATGGGATACACTACCACTACCTTCCACACCAGGTAGCAAAGTTTGCACCTCCATACCACCACCACCACCACCACCACCAACATACCCAGTAAAATCCCACTAGTGGGGTCTGGGGAGAGTAGAGTGTACACAGACCTTACCCCTACCCCGAAAAGGTTAGAGAGGCTGTTTCTCGGAGACTCTCAACTCAACAAGAGAGACAATAATATCAGAAAAGAAACAAACGAAAAGGCATGTAAAAACAAAAGATGCTAGACAGAAAATAACAATAACGAATAAGTAAAAGGATAATAACACAAAACTATGCAAAACAACAATGTAGACCCAACATAGATCGCTAACAAACCTAAACAAAACTCTATCAGACTACCTGGTACAAAGAGGGAAGAACTCTCGACTACCCCTAGCCTACCACCCTAATGCTTGACCTCCACATGTTCCTATCAAGATCCATGTCCTCGGAAATCTAAAGCCGCGCCATGTCCTTCCAGATCACCTCGCCCCAATACCACCAACGATACTAATTCGGCAAAGCAAATCACGAATCCGCAATACACAATGCCTCTTTCACAGAATACCCATTCTCAGGCGACACTAAGATAATGACAGCTTACTCTAAACATCTGAATACTTCCCTGACCATCCGAGCTCGTGACATTCTTATCAACACCGAGCTGAAATCTTGACCCTCAACTTCCAATTCCCATGCCTCTCACTGCACCTATCATGCCTCTATGCAAGAGTACACAAATTCACCATAACCTATGAACAACTAGTAGAATAAACACTTCATTGGCTAGAAACCTTTCACTTAACTCATTCCAGAAGAACCATTGCAACACGCAACTGAATTTGCACAACTGTAGAAAATACAACCTCAAGTCGTGGTCTTAACCGCCATAACTCTTCTGGGATCCATTTACAAAACAAGGTCATAGGAATCGAATAGCTCCCAAATAAAGCAAATTATGGTGGCCGTCAAGCCCGTATGTACAACCAAAAACCACCATTACAACTTAACACGCCGAAGGAACTGATCATCGCCACGATCATGCTAATTCAAACCATTACTAACCGACCCTACTTCTTCAAATTTACTCTTCACTTGTCTTGGAAGTAATAATAGCTCCATCCAAAACATAACCAAACGCAACGACACTTATCCCGAGTGACCCAATTCAAAAGAGCACATCGTCTCAATAACCATGAACCATCGCATACCTTCCTTATGTGCACAATAACATGTCCAACTGGTACACCCATTCTGAAAGACCTTCCGCGAATCTGAAGCTATTTATCCTATTTCTCCAATACTAACCCGCAGACCCGATGATAACATAGAAAATTTCCCCAAGTAATCTTCACCATTCTGCTGCAAACATCCTGGTCTTCAGCCACACAACAAACCCAAAAATCCTTAGACATCGCGATTACATCCTTGAACTCGTTAGAACCACCATTGAGAGTCACCCACTCTAACCTGGTCTCATATATAATCAAACTCCAACGCTCTTTTAGCACATGAACACTCGCAAAGAAGCAACCAGATGGAATCCTTTCCTTGTACATCACATCCACAAGAAGCATAAACTTTGAGTCCTCCCAAAACCTGCACATGAATCGATAAGGCAAAATATGGAAAAGATTCAACAAGTTCTTTGCTTGAATTGCCCTTGATCCTTTATTTTCTTAGTCATAAATAATCCACCAATGCATCGATAACCAGAAATCGCATAAGCAGACAACCACATGATCCAATCGTAGACGGTGGGCTCCCCCATTTAGCTTTAAGCTACAATCACATAAATCTTGAACCCATAAAGATTCCTCCTTCTCAATCACCGTGATCTCACATCGTTAACCCGCCAAATTTCTTGTAATCATTTGTTTAACTTTTCATGAGCATTTCGAATTATCGACCACAGTCGCATATTCGACCTCCTATTGGGTAGTAAGTAGAACACTTCGTAGAAACTTCATTAAAATCATGCAACCGCTAACCTGCTCATAGAGATAGCCCATATGTGGAATCCCATACCGACATCTTCTAATAACGCTACACTGGGTACAACTATCATAAAATCAGTAAACCCTCCTGAGCCCATGCTCGTTCACCAACTGTAAAAGTCTGTTCATTTCCCATTGACGTCAACTGAAAGTCCGACTATACGTTCCAAACTCGAAGTCACGTTGCATCCAAAAACGATATCAAGTTTTCACACCCCTCTTCATCTCAAACAAACTCCTCTTTTCCATATTCAAACTTCCTCAGTACAGTAGCCACCATCACAAATAAAATCCACACCTAGTCACTTTCCACCATGAGTCCTAAATCGTTCAAAACTTTCTCAAGGCACGTGGCTATCCTACCACAAAATCCATACACTACGTTTCCACTCCCACTTTGGTTAAACCATCTCCTTAAGAAACTTCTCGACCTCAGCTATTCATAATTGACCTGCTAGGAATTCCATAACCACGAGATTGATCCCACCATGTCCTTCACCCCGTTTGCTGCCAAAATACTAACTCAAATCATAATCTGTCTTTGTAGCACCCGAACGGATAAATTGCCACAAAATCTAAGCCTCCTCAAATATCATCTTTCTCGATCCATCAACACTAGAAACACTGATTCGACCCTGAAGGCGCCTTACACTGCCATATCTAATAATCGTTGCTCAAGAACCATCCCGCAACACCCTTCACCAAAGGCAAATTCAAAGGACACCATAACACTAAGGAGCCTCAATGCATTCCAACAAGGACGACTGCACCACATCACAAATGAGAATTTCCACCAAGTTGGAAAATATTCAATCTCGCTACTCCATCAACCGAGGCCTGAACATCTATAGTCTAATTGCCTCTCCTCCGCTGGAACTAAATGACGAATCTCTAAACCATGAACCAAGTAGTCCTCCTTTTGAGTCATTCATTGCTGCGACACATAAATAACCATTTACACCAACACCGCGTGATAACCACTCATGAACATCATAATGCACCGTGCATAGCTGCGAAGCTGTAGGCAACACTAATCATTGCACTAAAATGATAGAACATCACGAGGCGACGACAATAGCCCAATCGAATATACAGGGAGAAACATCCTGCACCACATCTGCAGTACCATTACATCTCATTGACGCCTAACTGATAACCAGTGCTCCACGTCGCATAAGATTGAGTAGGAAGGAAATGAAGGCATAATATTTATTGGAATCAAATCGCACGACGAGGAATCAAGAAGGGAAGTGATCCTAAATGCCCTGTAGCCTCTCGAAGATAAGTATAGACGTTGTATCAATCCACAAGACTCTACAAGTTTTCCTCATGACTCGTGAGACCCAAATGAACCCAGAGCTCTGATACCAAGTTGTCACGACCCAAAATCCACTATAGGCCGTGATGGTGCTCAATGTCACCGTTAGGCAAGCCAACAGTGAACTATCACGTAAATTGTTCATTTTATTACTTTCGAAGTCATACACTTTTATTAAGTAAGGAGATTTAAACCTTTAAATTCACGGGTACATACATAATTAGTATTGTATAAAATAAAAGGTGATAATAATATGAAAATTCGTAAGCATCAACTAGAATATCCCTAAAAACCGGTGCAACAAGTGTATGAGCCTTTACTAAGGAGTACAACAATAATAAAACATCTATCTGGAATGTAAATAAGATAGGATTAAGTAAATAGTATGATAGAGACTCTGTGGGTTGCGATACGTAGCCTGGAATGGAGCTTACCATAAAGTTCCCTCAGCAGCTGCGCCTACGCGCCAAGATGTCCACCAAATGAACCTGTCAGATCCTGCACATTTAGTGCAGAAATATAGCATGAGTACATAAATCAACACGTACCTAGTAAGTATCTAGCCTAACTCCGGAGAAGTAGTGACGATGGGCCGACATCGACACTCACTAGAGGTCCAATAAAGCAGTTTGCTAAATACTAAACAGATATGAAGCACAACAGTAATAGTGAGATAAAATGGTAACCTACATAATCTTTCAAAATTTCTTATAACGATATAAATTTCTCGATATCGTGTTCTATCTCAACAACTCGGAAAATATCAAGTGCCAATACCAAATAAATAAGGAATACCATATGAAATTCCAGGCATTGCTGGAATGATAATCTCGTGAATATTCGGATTGTAAGAGATATAACGCACGATTATGCCAAGGTCGTACGACTCGATCCAGAATAATGTGTACACTGCCGAGGGTCGAGTGGCATGAACCATAGATGCATCTATTATAGTGCCGAGGCTTTCGACCAGCTCCACATGAAAGGAAGAATCTTATCGAATCACGAGGCACATGCTTACAACACAGCCTGTGCTTAATAGTGGATGTACCCCTTTACGTTTATCAAATTTCTTGGTAACAACTCAAGGTGATAAATATATATATATATATATATATATATATATATATATATATATATATATATATATATAT